>LAPY01000144.1:64637-75753 GCA_000970635.1 Eragrostis tef | reverse complement strand
CCACCCCCCCCCCCCCCCCAAAGGAACCGACGTCCTCGTCGGGATACCAGTGCAACACATCCTTACGGGCAAAGGACCAGGAACGCTCCCCTCTTGGCACACGCCTGTGTCCAGTGTCAGCCCATATGTCATGTCGTGTCTCACCCACGGGGCCCACACGCGCCATGCGTCAGATGTCTGCACCCCTGGCCCACACGCCTGTGCAACCGCGAGGGTTGGCTCTGATACCATTTCTAACAACCTAGACTCCAACCAAGCTGGGCCCGCTCATATTTTGTGCGGACCGCACTCTAAACCCACCAACCTTTTACGATTTTGGCCTCGCTTCGCAAAAAGGCCACTAAGACCTAATCTCAAATGGGCTGAGATGTCACAAGTGCGGTGAGTGTGGGTGGAGTAGACGGTGGGATGTGTTGCACACTAAGCTTCATTTTCATCCTTTTTTCATGTTGACCTCAGTGATACTTCATTTTTTTAGCCTCTTTTGAAAAACCTTTGGAATGAATGAATGTCAAAGGGAATCATATAAATTATATTCAAAACAATTTTATTTTAAAGACACACACATGAGAAAAAAAATAATTTCCTAAGAGAGCCTAAAAATAAAAGATAAAAATTTGCACCGTTCCTACCTTCAACACATTGGCAAATTCTAGGAAAGTATATAGACACACACACACACTGAGTATATTCTCTAGCCACTTCTGTTTTGACTGAAATTTACAATAATTTAAATGAAATTTACAACATCTTGTTCACGGATATGAGTCGCATTCAAAATTATGATTGAAACACATCATAAATTTATCGTAAATCACTATAGTCAAATGTCGTAAATTACAATAACACAGTTTTACGATAATTTTATCATGAATTTACGATAAATTTGAATAAATTTATGACATCGGCGTTCACACACATTTTGAAAGATCAACCATGCTAAATCTGTTGTAAATCACATGGCAAAATATCGTAAATCATAGTAACAAATGTCGTAAATCATAATTCAAAAGTGGCCATAGAATAAGTTATTCTATAGCCAGCTATAAAATTCACCCTTGGAATACTCTAGAGTCAAATGCTACAACGTTGTTCCGTGTGCATACGAAATAGAAATATTTTATTATGCATACATAATGCCAACAGCCTCCCAGGCGGTACATCTGTGCTGTGGATCGTCATTCCACAACTTGCGCTATATTTCTAAACCTATTTGATGCCCCAAAATATGAAACATTTCCATATAACCTTCATAATCATGCTAGCAGCCATAATAGAATTATTTTCGACGGGACGTTGATGGAGATGCCATGAGGCTTCCTCACCTGCGTGCCTGATTTGCGGGATGCAGAGCATATACAACCTGGTCTCCTCATGTCTCATGGCTACGAATAAGACGATCGTGTTCGAGTTGCATCTTTGTCCAGATGGAGTGGATTAGCTCCTGGTGGAGGCCAGATGTGCTGAGTGCTAGCTATGATGGAGGCCGGCACAGTTTGAGATTTAGACAATTCAATGGCCTCGCATGATTAATTTCGTGAGAGGTGAAATATATTATCTATGGAGATTACGGATGCACCGTTTAATTTCTTTGGTCTCTAAGATTTGCTGCTGCTATTGTCCATGTTGGTCTATCATCTGTTCTTGTACGAATGATTTTGGTGGCCGAGAAGATGACATATTGGCATATTGGAAGCAGGTTCCGCCGCTTGCAGCGACTATGTTCTGTGGTGGCTAGATCTCGCTTTGTTCGGGAGAGGCTAATAGCCATGGCCATGGTTGTTTGCTGGTTGTGGTTAACTTGTTGCCATTGCTATGTCAAGACGACCGACTCTGATACTTAAGATTGCAAGCAAGGATCCAGTTCATCGGCAAGGAAGTAATTGTATGTTGGAAATGGTGTAGCGAAAGCGTAATAATTCATCTTCGCATGATCCGGCAGACATCCTTGTACATGATGATTGAGTGTGCAACGAAAGTGTAGCCCCTGAGCACAGGGAGGTGCTATACCTCCGCACGACCTTGTTTGACAGAGTTCGGAAGTATGTTTGAGCTAACCAGCGAAGATATGGCTGCAACAATGATGATGGATGGACGCCATATGATTTTGGATGTACTGAGCTAGATGCATGACAGATTTTTTTGGTGTGTGTTTAGGTGTTTTAGGCTGTTTTGTAGCAGCTCATCTTGTTGTTTGATACGTAAAGGCTAGATGCACCTTCATTTTGTAGAGGCCGCAACATTATTTCACTTTAAAATAAAAACTTCTTTTATCTAAAAAGAACACTACTTAATCCGGTTTCAAGTTTTCTAAAGAAATGTTCGTCAGGGGGGTGCAGCTCTCCAATGAAACACCGATGATTGCTCGAACACGGGCTCATGCTTCTTTTTTTCTATCCTTTTTTTTTGCGAGGGAACTCGGGCTCATGTTTGTATACACTTGTATACCGTGTGGTATAGACTAATGCATATATATACAAAATGCATTTCAACACGAGAAAGTGGAGAGGAGCAAACAAGACCCTGTGTGTGTGTGTGTGTGTTTGTGTGTGTGTGTGTGTGTGTGTGTGTGTGTGTGTGTGTGTGTGTCACTTGGGGTTACTAGGTTGGGTAATGTTATTAGACGTAGGTGTCATGCATAGACCTGTGAACATTCATTATCAACTTATGTGTACATACATTGGATGTGAAACATACATTAGAATTGAATGATACAATGTATTTTTGTGATAAGTTTCAATTTCTAATGTATTCATGTACTGAAATAAAAATATTAAAAATAATTGTTTCACCATTAAGGTTGTGTCTCAGACAATAACTACAAAATTATAGTGTGTCTCAGACGAATTTGAATTGACAGTGTGTTATAGACGAAGGCAGACTTTGTCAGTGTGCTTGAGACAATTTTGCCAAAATTAAATTATATGGATGGAGGGCCACCAAATTTTTGTTGCCCTAGGATAAATGATATGTCTGAGCCGGCCCTCAGCCATCACGAAGAGGGTTTATCCTTTATTGCCATCAAATCAGCCCCTTCTTTCTCCTAAGCGATCCCCTGCAAAGGGGAGTTTTCGTTGGAAAACCTGTCAATGGATAAAGATGTATTAGGATCCATCTTGCCTAAAACATATTGATGTAGAATCAGACACCGAGCAATCTCTCTCTCTTATCTCACCTCTTATGGAGGAGATGCGGAAGCGTCACCTTCCTCAGAACCTTGGTGTCAAAGACTTCCTCCAGCAGCGCATCAGTCGTTCGTTTCATCAACACTAGCCCGGCCGGACATCCACTCCTCGGCACCGGCGATGTAAACATACATAGACCCATCCATCTGCAACATGTTCACGGTCTTTTCTCTCGGGAAGTCCTGGAATATGTAATGTCCACTTGTCCCTGGTACATGATGGTCAGCACACCCTTCCCCTTGGCCTCAGTTCTGCACGATCGATAAACATCAAATCAAAATCTAGTCCACGTACGTAGAGTTCATCGTATAACAAATACAGTGCGATTATATATGTTATACGAGAGGCAGCCAAAGCAGAAGAGGTACCTAGAATCATAAACTGGCAGATTTTGGGACTGTTGTTGCGGCATCGGTGGTGCCGGTTGGCCCTAGGGTTCCCGACAGTCAGCGTGAACATGTTGCTGCCGCCGGCGGCCATCTCCTCTTGTAGCGACGGTGGTGTGTTCAGCACACTCATCCCCTAATCTGTGTCTCTCTCACTGGACTGGAAGGCTCGGGGCGTGTGTTAATATATATAAGCCGGGGCGAGGCAGCAAGAGAGGTTGCTCGGGGCTGCGTTTGGTGTTTGTTAGGCGAGCCACTTGGGTAGAGGAGCACGTGAATTACGAGGCTGCGGCAACGCGGAGGCATTGCATGGGATCATGATGCCATTATGAGGCTTCGGTGCACAGCTTCACGGCTACAACGCTACGCACCGCATTTGCCCCTGCATGTCTACAGTGGCTTGCCCCAGAAGAATCCACAAAGCTCACTAAGATGCTTGCTGTAATATAACTGACAAATGATCTGATGTCAGGAGAAATGAGGTGCCCATGGGAGGAAAAAGCGCACTGCCTCAGCTCATCAAAAATTGACAAGTCAATTATCTCCAATGGCAAGGGGTGCCGAGTATTACAAATTCATTTAGGAAAACTGTGCGTCGTCTCGAGTTAAGTTCCTCGAATAGCATTGTGTTGACTCTCACACCTACGAGCTTTGTGGTGCGCACACAAAGAGCTCTGCGCATCTCATTTTTGGCACAGCCTCGGCATCACACTTGTAGCAGATGATGTGGCAAGTGCAGCAGCCACATTGTGTATCCTCCCTACACTTCAATGCCTTCCTCCTCTCTTCTTGGCGAGTATGAAAACATCATGATGATGGTGTCTTCAGATCGCTCCCCCCCATACTACGCCTGCTTCTTCGGTGTCGCAAGGATGCAGAACTTTGGTCCTGCCAACTGCCACACAATGATCGGCAATGATGTTTTTGACATCCTAGATCATGGTTTAAAAGGATTGATAGAATACTTATAAGAACAAGTTCAACTTCTTTGCCGGACCTCTCGAAAGGACTCTAAAGTTAAAGGTGTTTGGCCTGGAGCAATTTTGAGATAGATGACCAGAAAGTTCTTTCTGTGTGCGCACGAGTGAGAACGAAATGCGTAAAAAAGATTTGTGTTGTCTATGAGGGAAGTCTTGAGATTCTAGAGAACTACCACATGTGCGGGTCCAACCTGCAAGAGGCGGGATGCTACAATGAGATCACAACCGACTCTCGCAAGCATAGTGCGCATAGTGGTGTTGACCCAGAAAAGTTTGTTTCCCAGCGCACTTGTGACGGTCATAGCTCAAAAGTACAACAAACAAACTGAATGACATGACACGTCGATATGCACACACACTGACCGGCTTGAAACTTATTAACTGTATAGGGTACTTCTAGCTGAAACTTACAAACAGCAGCTGTTAGCGTGCGTTGCTGTCTTTGATGTCATAGTTAAGTCAGTGAGACGAGACACGGCTTGTGCTACAGTCTGCGCTTTTATGCTAAGGGTGCGTTTGTTGGCCTTCTCTAAAATTTAGACCTCTAAAATCAAAGAGAATCTTATTATTTAAGAGTACTAAATAAAGTTAAATAACAAAACCATTTTACAGATGAGTACATATTTACGAGACGAATCTAATGAGCCTAATTAATTTATATTTTTTTTACAATGATGCTACAGTAATATTACAATAACCATTGTCTAATCACGTATTAAGTACATTCGTCTCCCGAATTAGACCAGGGGTTCTACAGTTAGTTTTGTAATTAATACTTTTAATGACAATTTTTTTTATTTAGACCCCTCTAAATTTTAAACCTCGTGCAACGAACGCACCCTAAGTACTAGGCCCCTTGTAAGACCACTGCACAGCACAACTAGATCCAAGAGCCATGCTTTTGGTAATGACATCCAGCTAGGAGAATTCGACAAGCAGTGAAGGAACTGACGTCTCATAGATCACATCACACAAGAGATTTTTGTGAAAATACGGCAAGCCGTGGATCGAGTGTGCTCCTTATCAAAAGTGGACCGAGTCGGTCGAGCCGGCAATGTGGCACTACTGTGGGTATTGTCGCGCAAGAAAAAAAGAGATATTGTGTGTCTCTTTCCGAAACATCCAAACCACTCAAGTGAAAGTTGATATTCAGCCTGTTCGTTTGCCTGCTTTGCAGCGGCTGTTTTGCAGCAGCTACAATGTTTCAGTTATTTGTTCTGCAGTCGCTACAGTGTTTCTGCAGCCGCTACAGTATTTGCAGTTATTTTTCTGCAGCCGCAGCCGCAGCTGCAGCCTACCGAACAGGTTGTATTGCCAAAGCGAGGCAGCTACAGAGGCGTTTTCTTGCTAGATAAGACAACAGACCACTGCAACAAACTTTGGCAAATTAACAAACGGACGAGGCTGCTTAGGGCATGTACATCTCAGAGACACGGAGTCGTCTCTAACAGATGAGTAGACATATATACAGACATATTAATAGACAGGTCATACAACCCAAAGACAGGGGTCGTCTACAAGCAATTTAAGGCCCTGTTTGTTTAATGACGTGAATGACCCTAAAATTGATAAAGAATCTGGTGTAGCAAATAGGGTGCGTCTAGTGCTTTAAAACGACCAATGGTGTGCGCGTAGTAATTTAACTAGACCATCATGTGAGCCCCGCCTGTAAGTGATACATGTGGTGTCTTCCTCTCCGTCACGCACATAGACAAAATAAATAAAACAACCTGCCGCCATTGTTGCCCCGTAGAGCTTTGCCTCCATGTTGCTGGAAGCAATGCCAGGCCACCGGGAACCTCAAATTGGTTTCAGGAGCCAGAGAGGCGGCCCGATCTAGCAGCTTTTGGATGAACCTTTTTTAGATAAAGAGCTTTTGGATGAACTGCAATCAATGTTTTAAATAGCCCGCTATAGCTACCGCTATAGTCCGCTATAGCCTTTGGGAAGACGAGAGCCTAAGCTGAGCTCCGTTTAGCGCTAAGCCTCATAGCCCGCTATAGCCACCGCTATAGCCGGCTAAATCCGCTAAATTAAGGTGATTTAGCCCGCTAAACGGTGGTGTGATGAAGGCACAAAGCTTTTCATGATATTTGAAATTTAAAAAGATAATTTAGCCAACTAAATCAAGGTGTTTACTTTAAATGATGATATAATGAAGGTATGAAGCCACCGTCTTATTTTAGCCTATGAAGATTTCTTAGTGTCATGTTTTATGTCTAATTATTTATTAATTTTTTAATGATATTGTGAAACTACTAAATGGGTTTAGCTATGGCTATAGCCTGCTATAACCTTTCTTAGTCTTTATGAACATCAACCGCTAAAGGCCTTAGCCCGCTATTTAAAACACTGACTGCAATGGAGACTTTCTGGATGAGCTAAGAGAGAATTGGATTATTGGAGATAGACTGGCGGGGACGGACTGCAGAGGGATGACCCTAGAGAGGGGCGGACGGCGGCTACGTTGACCTGAGGGAGGGCGACGGTGACTAATATTTTGAAAGGCGGATGCAGCACCAAGAGAGGCGAGATGGAGAGTCGGGGACAGAAGGGGTGGAGGGCAGCTGCTTCGCGCCTCCGCCTGCCCAGTTCGCTCTGCGCGGGGTCCGTTGCGTTACAACCAAAGCGCTCTCGTCTACTCTGCCTCGGAGCACGGGACGACGGCGTCGCCTCGCGAGGCGACGGGATGCCCGTCTCTCGGCTGAGGCAGGGGGTTTTCTGTAAAACGGGCATCACAGAGACGGGGTAGAGACAGGTGTTGTATATGCCCTTTAGGTGCAGTGGCAGAAACGAGACACAAACGTTATGACTCGACAGACAGGAACGCATCCTTTATTTGCGGACGTTGCTTGCTTCTTGGCCCTCGGCAGCAGCAGAGAGCGCATACCTCGTTGTACACTTGTGCAACCAACACTACTGCAGAAACGCCGTCTCAGACAGGAAAAGTTAAAAACCGTCTGAATATTTCTTCTTACGTCATACGAGGAATCAACTCCACCGTCTGATGTAGTTATCTCATACGGGGTCTGTAACACGCCATCTGAAATCACTTGCCCTAAGGTCGGGCCAAAGTTGTCTCAGATGGTGTTTCCAGCTCCCCGTCTAAAACATGAGAGTTTCATACGGGTTTTTTTCCCCATCTCAGGTATCGCGGTTGAGAATTGCGTTTCTGTAGTAGTGCAACTTGCTAAACCACCTCATAGATCACATCACACAAGATAATTTTGTGAAAGTATGTCAAGGAATGATGCAGTCTCTGCTGCGCCAAGCTCTTCTTTCACGTGAGACCTGACATAGTATTGCAGCACGTCTCTAAACATCAGCACGCCGAATTTCTCGAGACGGGGTACATGCATGAACAAACTTAACAAAACAATTAAACAGGTCATGAGGTTGCCAGGACTGAAACTGGGTGATGTAGCAAAGGCTTCTCACCTAGTCTGCTTAGGGCAAAGCCAATGCGCGACCAACCACATATGCACCAGGCAAGTTCAGCAGACAAGTCATCCAATGCACCAGACCAGTCCTAATCTCCTACAATTGCTTTTCTATTTCTGCTGGTCCCACCCTGCTTCTCGTGATGCAAATCCTGGCCAGGCGACCGTCGCCTGCAGCCGCGACAAGCAGGCCTTCTCTCTCCCTTTCTCTTTCTTCCACGCTGGAAGCAATGCCAGGCCACCGGGAACCTCAAATTGGTTTCAGGAGCCAGAGAGGCGGCCCGATCTAGCAGCTTTTGGATGAACCTTTTTTAGATAAAGAGCTTTTGGATGAACTGCAATCAATGTTTTAAATAGCCCGCTATAGCTACCGCTATAGTCCGCTATAGCCTTTGGGAAGACGAGAGCCTAAGCTGAGCTCCGTTTAGCGCTAAGCCTCATAGCCCGCTATAGCCACCGCTATAGCCGGCTAAATCCGCTAAATTAAGGTGATTTAGCCCGCTAAACGGTGGTGTGATGAAGGCACAAAGCTTTTCATGATATTTGAAATTTAAAAAGATAATTTAGCCAACTAAATCAAGGTGTTTACTTTAAATGATGATATAATGAAGGTATGAAGCCACCGTCTTATTTTAGCCTATGAAGATTTCTTAGTGTCATGTTTTATGTCTAATTATTTATTAATTTTTTAATGATATTGTGAAACTACTAAATGGGTTTAGCTATGGCTATAGCCTGCTATAACCTTTCTTAGTCTTTATGAACATCAACCGCTAAAGGCCTTAGCCCGCTATTTAAAACACTGACTGCAATGGAGACTTTCTGGATGAGCTAAGAGAGAATTGGATTATTGGAGATAGACTGGCGGGGACGGACTGCAGAGGGATGACCCTAGAGAGGGGCGGACGGCGGCTACGTTGACCTGAGGGAGGGCGACGGTGACTAATATTTTGAAAGGCGGATGCAGCACCAAGAGAGGCGAGATGGAGAGTCGGGGACAGAAGGGGTGGAGGGCAGCTGCTTCGCGCCTCCGCCTGCCCAGTTCGCTCTGCGCGGGGTCCGTTGCGTTACAACCAAAGCGCTCTCGTCTACTCTGCCTCGGAGCACGGGACGACGGCGTCGCCTCGCGAGGCGACGGGATGCCCGTCTCTCGGCTGAGGCAGGGGGTTTTCTGTAAAACGGGCATCACAGAGACGGGGTAGAGACAGGTGTTGTATATGCCCTTTAGGTGCAGTGGCAGAAACGAGACACAAACGTTATGACTCGACAGACAGGAACGCATCCTTTATTTGCGGACGTTGCTTGCTTCTTGGCCCTCGGCAGCAGCAGAGAGCGCATACCTCGTTGTACACTTGTGCAACCAACACTACTGCAGAAACGCCGTCTCAGACAGGAAAAGTTAAAAACCGTCTGAATATTTCTTCTTACGTCATACGAGGAATCAACTCCACCGTCTGATGTAGTTATCTCATACGGGGTCTGTAACACGCCATCTGAAATCACTTGCCCTAAGGTCGGGCCAAAGTTGTCTCAGATGGTGTTTCCAGCTCCCCGTCTAAAACATGAGAGTTTCATACGGGTTTTTTTCCCCATCTCAGGTATCGCGGTTGAGAATTGCGTTTCTGTAGTAGTGCAACTTGCTAAACCACCTCATAGATCACATCACACAAGATAATTTTGTGAAAGTATGTCAAGGAATGATGCAGTCTCTGCTGCGCCAAGCTCTTCTTTCACGTGAGACCTGACATAGTATTGCAGCACGTCTCTAAACATCAGCACGCCGAATTTCTCGAGACGGGGTACATGCATGAACAAACTTAACAAAACAATTAAACAGGTCATGAGGTTGCCAGGACTGAAACTGGGTGATGTAGCAAAGGCTTCTCACCTAGTCTGCTTAGGGCAAAGCCAATGCGCGACCAACCACATATGCACCAGGCAAGTTCAGCAGACAAGTCATCCAATGCACCAGACCAGTCCTAATCTCCTACAATTGCTTTTCTATTTCTGCTGGTCCCACCCTGCTTCTCGTGATGCAAATCCTGGCCAGGCGACCGTCGCCCCCAGCCGCGACAAGCAGGCCTTCTCTCTCCCTTTCTCTTTCTTCCACGCAAGCAAAAACAGATGTGGCTGGTTGGAATCGACAAAGAGTTGAACCTGCTCTTATTTGGCCGCCACTGTACCTCACGCTGTCCGTTTAACGTGCCGCCACCAGCAGAGCATGCACCTATGGTGCCTAGCTTGCTGCACACGTTGTACACACTCTCTCACTCAAAAGTGGATCGAGTCGGTCGAGCCAGTGATGTGGCAATGCCGTGGCTCTCGTTCTGAAACGTTCAAACCTTTCAAGCAAAAGTTCGTATATTCATGTCATCATGTGCCTTACAAGACAGACTGCTAGAGCCAGTGATGCGGCATTGCCCTGGCTCTTGTTCTGAAACGTCCAAACCTCTCAAGTAAAAGTTCATATATTCATGCGCCTTACACGGCACACTGCAAGAGCGTTTTCGTGCTAGATGAGACAAAGAGCCACTGCAACAAACTAGCTTGGCAGATTAAAGAAACGGACAACGATGGTTAGGTGCAGTACAAGGAATGAGACGGCAGACAAGAACGCATCCTTTATTTGCAGCCGTTATTGCTTGCTTGGCTGGCCCTCGGCAGCAGCAGAGAGCGCAAGCCTTGTTGTACACTTGTGCAACAAACTGGCTGGGGTAAATACCGTGACGTGTAAATCACAAGAGGAAACATACGGGCTGTTGCGCAAGTGACGCAGCACCCACATCTCATTGTTGCCGTGGCGGCAACCTCAAAAAACGTGTGTGCGCCACGCCCGGATCCTTGCGACGTTCTTGTGATCAATTCTGTTGAGTCCACGGTCCATCTAAATCTCAGGGTGAGTTCCTTGCACGGGGTCCAAAATTTAGAGAGGTTTAAACAAAAAAAAATCTTGTAATTTAAGAGTATTAATTACAAAGCTAACTACAGAACCTCTGGTCTAATTCGCGAGACGAATCTAATGAGAGTAGTTAACACGTGATTAGACGATGGTTACTGTAGCATTACTATATCATCATTGTAACAAAACATAGATTAATTAGGCTCATTAGATTCGTCTCGTAAAA
>LAPY01000143.1:265661-279998 GCA_000970635.1 Eragrostis tef | reverse complement strand
GCTTCGTCCTGCCGGCGGCCGCCAAAAAACTAATCGCAGGGTATACCTGAGCTGTTGAGCGTCCGGATGTCGTGAACGCCATCTGCGCCCACAAGAGATCGAAGCCTCCTTTGCATGGATTGATATCTCCGACGGCCTCTAGGTATGGTCCTACCTGTAATTTCTCTACTTTACTACTACTATAGGATGCAACAGCAATCACATACGCTTACTTTCTCTCTGATGGTGCTTCTGTACATCTAAATCTTAATTTTGTTTTGTTTGTCTCACTATATGTATTTAGGGATTTGGCCATTAGGGATCGTTAGTTCTAGCAGCTGAAAAAATTTGGACTACCATCTCGGTTCTATTCTTGGGGAAATTTCCGGATGATCCTTTATGTTCCTGACTTCCCAATTTCACAGTTCATCCCTTTATTACTCCCATTTATCACAGAATTGACATTTTCTCATATAATTTGATAACCATACTCATTATATGTATTTGTCTTAGTAGGCACTGCAAACTAACTTTAGCAGACCCACAAAGAACGTATGTGCAAGTTGATCTGGTGACATTCCTATGGTATATTCATCAGACTTTGTTCTTTCCTTTGTTCCCTTCATTTTCTATATCCAAGTAACATGAACGTCAATGTTCAGGAATAGATCTAATCATGCAAATTGTCAGTTATGATGATTTTTATGGTTCATGACGATGTAGTTGTTATAGGTTATCGACGGTAGATGCTCTCTTATAATGCTATAAATTTTGTTGAAAGGCGGAATCTATTAATTAGATGAACTTGAGCACCCCACTTGATTTGTTCTATCACTGGTTCTATGATGTGCACTCTTTTTTTATGTCATGTTAACAAATGGATGGTTCAATTGATAGATGAGTTTTATTGGTTACATTATGGTTTTATTTCATTGCTATCTTGTGGATAATTCGATGAGCAAAATTCAGAAGCACAATCAAGCTTGGAACAATATGTCATGATGTATTATTGTGGCAGCAAAATAACTTAAAATAGTTTGTTCATAATTAGATTTCAAGGTTCTGAATTGAAATGTTCGGTGCCATTTTTCGATGCGCCATGTGTATACACTATCTATTTATTGGTGGAATTAAGTAAACGAATGCATTCTCCTTAAGCTTTGGCAGCATTGCGGTTTAATTGATATGTAGCCATACCACCTGAATGCTCTGTTTCCTTTTCAAGCTTTGCTACAATATACACCCTCCTTTGATCGAAAAGAGAAACAAACAAACTGAAAAGCAGGACCACTAGAACTTACTAATATTGACCGTAATATGCTAAAAAAAGGAACTATATAGTCATCTGCATGAATGCAAGAGATTTAAGTGTGCACCACATGCACGGTAGCACTAAATATTTATAGCTCTGGTTGGCGAGCTGGTAAATGAAAAGTATGTCTTACTCTATGCGTGCACTTATACGAGTATAATCCCTTTGCATATGAACAAACCTCAACTTCCTTGTGTACAGAAGACACAACATAGTCAAACATGGAGCAAGGGTAGAGAACACCACACACATGGTACCATGCATGAAGATAGTTACCAGCTGGTACATGGTGAGGATGGGATGCATCGGAAAAGAGAAACAAACAAACTGAAAAGCAGGACCCCCAGAACTTACTAATATTGACCGTAATATGCTAAGAAAAGGAACTATATAGTCATATGCATGAATGCAAGAGATAAGTGTGCACCACATGCACGGTAGCAGTTAATATTTATAGCTCTGGTTGGTGAGCTGGTAAATCAAAAGTACGTCTTACTCTATGCGTGCACTTTATACGAGTATAATCCCTTTATATGAACAAACCTCAACTTCCTTGTGTACAGAAGACACAACATAGTCAAACATGGAGCAAGGGTAGAGAACACCACACACATGGTACCATGCATGAAGATAGTTACCAGCTGGTACATGGTGAGGATGGGATGCATCGGGAGCCAAAGTTAAAGTTGAAGTTGGGCATTTAGAAGAGGATGTTGGTCACTTGACCTGCGAGCGTTGATGCCCGCCTTCGGATGTGCTTTGCCGACAGCTTTGATCCACTCAGTTTCCAAAGACGACAAGAATCCACTTCTCCATTCGGTGAAGTCCATGAACCCATTCGGAGCAGGCTGCAGACTATGAGGAGATAGTTGAGGATTGCCAGCTTCATGTGGACGAAAAGTGTGTGCAGGTATGGTGAAGCATGGGTCAAGCTCACTGATATTTTTTTCATTGGTCTCCATATCTGTCACAGCCTGTTATCATATTGTTGTCGTTCTGTGTGCACATTGACACAAAAATGATTTGGTTGTTTACAAACTTAAGCATGCAGATTGTGGCTCGATAAGGGCTGGTGCAAAAAGGATTCAAGTTTTAGTAACAAGCGGTTCATATGCTCCTTAAAGTTTGAGATGGACAGGGTCGAAAGCTTGAGATGACCAGGGTCTGCGTCTAGTGCTCTTCTTCCATTCCACTTTACTATTCCCTGAAACCCTTTGATAGCGATCTTTTTCTGAACCATATGTTTGGAATAAAATAACTAATTTCTTTGATGGGACCAATTTTGCTGCTTCTCCAATATCTTTTCGGCTTGTTTCGTCCACTTTCCAACCTTCTTTGTTCTCTAGTGGTTGCAGTTAAGTCAGCTTCCAGCTACCTAGTACAGTCATACACATCGATGTATACTTAAGCGGTTTCTCCATGATATGCCATGGAAATGCACCAAAAAAAAAACACTAGCACCTGCAAAGGCCTATCTGGAATGGGGGAGTGGCGTGATGAAAGCGTTGAACTGTGAACAATTTGACACATCACATTGGAATGAGATGCATGGGGAAGCTGAGTTACCGCGATAAGGCGCTCGCTCACTTTTCCATCGTACTATTCTTTTTTTTTTTTCGAGTAAGAAGGAGAAGAAGCAAGGTTCATACAACGCCCTAAGGTCAGTTAAGCGACAACAACCAAGGAAAAGGAATGAAAAAAACGAACACAAATAACAACAAACACAAGCGAGATGGGACGCAGCCCAACGGGGATGCTAAAACAAGGTAGTGACTATTCATTTTTGTCGGTGCTGTCCTTTGTTAATTAGTTGATGGGTGCAGTAAAAGGGTAAGCATAGCGTTTTGGAAAATAATAAAGGACCAAACATGCACTAGAGCAACATGTGGGTTCACGAGCACTTCAGATCCAGGAAAATGTTGTGGTCATCATCATCACTCATCAGGGACAACTCGAAACTCGGTCCTTAATTAGCTACTACATCCTGTTACAGGTCTACAATCCATATCGATTATGAACTATAGTACCGTGAACGGTGAAGGCGTGAACATTGGATATTGGCGCAGGCGCTAGCGACATGTATCGGTCCAGTGTTTTTAAGCCAAAAGAGAACGATGCCCCTGTTTCCTTTTCACTGCGCCATAGCAGCCAACAACCCGTGTTAAAGTCCTTTCATTGATGTCATATTTGTGATAGAGCTACTAAAAGAACATACGGACTTACAGGCAGAGATGTCAATACATTATATATATAGAGCTGGCTTTCCCACGCCATCGTCATGGAAACGCGACGAAAAACTAACGCATGTAACAATATCTAAATGTTAAAATATCCGAAGTGGAGTAGCAAGCGCGCGGGGCCCTGGACGGATCAAATTGGATTAATTAAGCAATTCGACTATGAGATATCTTTGGAATGAGATGCATCGTGAATTTGAGCTGAAGAGAAACCAAGATCTCGCATGTTCTACTCTTGTGAATTTGTTCGTTGCGAGCTCTACTGTATGCTCAACATTAGCAGAAACTACAAGTTAGAGCTGACTACCACCCAGCCTTGTTTTCCAGCCACTAAAGAATACAACAGGTATTTGATCTTGATTACACATTCATGCTTGACATCCATCATCTGGTCGGCGTGCTCAAACTGCTTACATTCACATGGTGGACAACTGGACATCACGCACTTCCCATGAATGATGATTGCACACAGTCCCTGTAACCCAGTACCATATGCTTACCGTGCATGGTGTTACCTGATCCCGCAGTTTCTACTGGTATCACAAAATTTAGCTGAGAGGGTTTACACTAAGTGAGTAAATGGAGTTTCTGTGAACGGTTGATTCTAGGGGAAATGATGGGCATACAATTCGGTTGAGTATGGATTTTATGCTTCTCATTTTTTTTCCATTGAACTTTTGAGGTGAATACAGACAGTGGCGGACCTAGGATTTTACTAAGGGTATGCCGTGACAAAATTTTCATATGGCCCAAATGCAGAGCATAACTAGAGACCGGATTCCTTTAGACTTTGGTGAGTGACCTGCTGCAAGTGAATCAAACCAAGTCTGCATGCTCATGTTTGCGTTCCAGGAGGCAGGCTCGAGTGAAGGTACTTAGCGACCAGTTTGGTAAAAATAATATTAATTAATGGACATGGCTATTCTTAGTCTATGCCATAGCATAAATGGCATAGACTGTAGGTCCGCCCCTGATACATAATATGAATAATTGGATCTCCAGTTTTACTTATAATTCATATGATTCCCAACAGTTTTACTTATTTCCCAACAATGTCATTCCCAACAAGGTCATTAGCCACAATTTGGCAATATACTTAGCTGAATATATTACAAACTGCCGGCCACTTTCATGAAACTGTAGGGAAAGTTTCCCACTCTTGTAGTGTACGTACTTTGTAGGGCTTTCCTCTTCTCTTACATACAATTGTTAGAGCACGATTAAAAACCAAGCAAAGGGAATAGTTAAAACAATCATACCCTACTGTCTTGTCATCTGAGCATATAGGTATGTCAAGGACAAGATCGAACTGTATAGTCCTGCCCGGAAACAACAAAGATCACATATTCACAGCTAAACTCACAGAAGAAATAATGGCTATATATATTGGCATTTTTTTAGAGAAAGAAACATATTACTTATATCTCAGCCTCTGTATTGGTTAATACATGTAGATGTTCATTATTACAGAGTTTCACAAAACCAAAAGTCTAAGGTATCAGAAAGACAAAGAACGGATCCATGATCACAAAAGCTTGGTAACTAAACGACTCAAAAGGTGATTTATTGTTGAATCGCCACCCATTATTTGCAAAGATCTCCAAAGTTGTAGTTTCAAGCTGACTGCATGCCATCTTCATCATAGGGCGATCCACCTCCTTTTGAAGTAAGGACCAAAAGCAGGTCCAATACGTCCCTGAAAATCACCTGCATATACGAGTGGATTGTTTTTTTATAATAAAAAACCACATCATTGCAACACAACAATATAGCCCAACATATAGCGCTAGCGCCGTTCCAATAAGTCCCTTTAGATTAATACCAGTATCCTCAACCATGTCGCGAGAGATACATCACATAATCAATCCACATACAGCCATGATCCAATGATACAAACCACATCTGCTGAAATTACAATACTTATGCAAATCTTTAATTTGTTGGGATTCAGATTAACTGGGTAATACTACGCTCGCAGATGAACTCCAACTCCGTCAATTCATGAAACGAAGACATGGAAAACATCAATAATAATGGTGGTATGAAGTTCATATTTGCTGAATGGGTCACAATTTGGAGCTGCTATAGAGGTACCTTCCTCAATAGCCTGCACTCCTAAATAATGCCTGCTTTATCTCGTCGGTGCTTAATACTTGCCTCTTCCCATCGTCCTACCATAAATTGACAGACCCATTACCCATTACTGAAATTTAACTAGCTAGAGATTGAAATAACTAGTTCTTGTAAAAGGAAGTTTCAACTGGCAGCATGGAGAGATCAAGCGTACTGAACAATGATTTTTTTTTTTGTCTCAGAATAAAATCCAGTAATCACTTACTTGTAAGAAGGAGGCCTGCATGCCAAAGTCACTGAAGCAGCTCACCACGCACTGCTCGATCTCCAGCCCCAGCACCTCCAGCGCGTTCACCGTGGATAGCAGCACCCCGGGGTTCGCGGGGCAGAAAATCTCGATCCTTGTGCTCCCATTGCCTCGCTTCTGGACGTCGAACTGTCCCGGCAAATTAAATGGATCAAAATCAACTCAGGTGTCTGATAGAATAATACTTGCGTGCCCTACAGATCGTGTGGGGATGTGAGAGGCGTGCATACCTTGGTGGAATTCCTCACCATCATCCGTTTGTTATTGTTGGACGAATAATTCCGAGTGTTGAGAAGGTTCAGGTCCTCCGGCGAGGCGCCGATCTCTTCTTCGAGGACTTTGATCCGCTCCGTCAGCTCCTTGACATAGTCAATGGTGTCCCCAAGGATGGATGTCCTGTCCATCTGATCCATTATCGATTATTGTAGCTAGTTACATGCAATTCAAACATGCTTATTAAGTAGGTAGGCGGGGAGGCGGCGAGAGACAAAACTCAAATATGCATCACCTTACTGATCTTGGGAACGATGGAGCGGAGCATGTCTTGGTGGAATTCCTCACCATCATCCGTTTGTTATTGTTGGACGAATAATTCCGAGTGTTGAGAAGGTTCAGGTCCTCCGGCGAGGCGCCGATCTCTTCTTCGAGGACTTTGATCCGCTCCGTCAGCTCCTTGACATAGTCAATGGTGTCCCCAAGGATGGATGTCCTGTCCATCTGATCCATGATCGATTCAAGCTAGTTAGATATGCGCATACATATAATTCAAGCAACCTTAGTTAGGCCACACAGCCAGACAAAACGCAATAAGCATCACCTTGCTGATCTTGGGGACGATGGAGCGGAGCATGGAGAGCCGGTCGTTGAGCCGCTTCCTCCGCCTCCTCTCGGCCATGAGGTTCTTTGACGGCGCAGCGTGTAATACCTTGCTCCTATGGTACTGGGCGCCGCCGTAACCCCTGATACTGGCGGCCATCTCCGAGCTCTGGCCGACTCCTGCTTCGAACACGAACTTCGGGGAGAGGGAGACCCCGCCGCCCTGATCCTCCGCCATTGCGGCGGCGTCATGGAGAGGGGTGAGCGTCTGGCTGCCGGCCGCTGGATTCCCAGGGACAGCAGCAACGGAGGAGCTCCTGTAAGGGTTGCAGTACACCTCGTTTAAGCAGTCGAAGTTGAACTCGTGCGGATGGGGAAGCGGAAGCGGAGGCCCCTGGAACGGCGGCGACAGGTAGTTCATCGTGTCGTAGAAGAGAAGGTCGCTCATCATCATGCCGCCCCCCGGGTAAGCTTGCCACGGTGCCGAGGACGACATGAGCTCGTCTAGGAACGTCTCGTCATCAAGCTCCATGCCCCGCTCACTCCCTCCTCTCTCAGATGCCACTGATTTCCCTGACTGCCCTCCTCCCTCGCAATAACAAACCCTCACGCTTATATCGAGCTAAGCTCGATTGGGAATTACACGTAGTGGGCCTGCCTGAGAGACAATTATTCCTCCGCGGCCAAACGCAGTGTTAAGGTGGCCATGGCGGCCGGCCGGCGCGCACGGCGCACTCGTTGGCTGGCTGGCTGGGCCGGTCGGTCACTCTCGAAGTAGCAAAGCATGGCAACCTAATTAGGAATGGATTGGAATCTTTGCATTTGTTTAACACATTCGCTTCCAATTATCGACCATCATGTCGTTTTGGCATGAAATCTGCATGTTCCTACTTCGTTTTTCGAGCCGGGCCGGGTGGCCGGAGCCAGCAGCCGCGTCGCTGTCGCCGGGTCAGGTCGGGAACGGACGTGGTGATGGGCTGGCGACGCCACGCAGCCAGCGATTGGACGACTGGTACGACGAAGGCTTACGAGTAGTTCATGCATGCATTTGCGTCTCGTTACCCGTGGAGATTTGAGGTTTGTTAATCTTGATACGGATGAGGTAGCAGATCTTGTGATGCGTTGGATAAGGCTAAAACAATGCGCATGGAAACAAAACCCCGGTGGGTTGTTCATCGTCTTCGGATATTAATAACCCGAACGAGGCCACTGCTAGCTAGTAGTAGTACCTAGCTCTAGGCTTGTCTTTCACGCGAGGACGTACTAACAGCACACCACCAGTTGTATAAATAGAGCTGACATCGTCCGTATATAGCCCACCCGATAGAGACGTACAAACATCTGGAAATATTTGAATTTTGAATCTCCTTGTCACACACTACACGCAACAGTACGTACGTGTCTTAGCATGGTCCGGGCGCGCGTATTTTCAAGAACCTCTACGTGATGACCGATATACAACGCCGGGGCCCCCGCCCGCCGGTCCGATCCCTGCACGGACAATGAACACAGTGCGGCGCATGCCGCTGACGACATGCCGTATATATGCCACTGACCGCGCCCCGGCCGGTACTGTGCGCGTGCGCCGGTCGGGTCACGGGCTGGGGGCAGCAGCGGCCGCGGACGGATCACGTTCTCGCGGCATGTACGTGTTGCTGGATCGACGCGGCCCGTGTGCCGCCCCGCAAACAGCGGCGGTGTCCGCGGGTGGACGCACGCACGCACGCACCTGCCGTTTGTACACTTTTCGGGACGCTAGCTGCGCCGTCGCTTAATGCAATGCCCCTTCATTTTTACTGTTGGTCGGCCGATCGATCCGTGGACGAGCCGTTTCACTCTCACAGTCTAGCTTCACGCGCGTGCATGGCGTGAGCAGCTCTCCTCCCTCCCGTGCCAGGGCTAGGCTGGCTAGCCGAGAATGCGCCGCTACGTGACCTGTAGTCGATAACAATAATATATACACGCCTAGCTACTCGTTGTGCTTGACTTGTTATTGATCTGTTGCATAGTCGTACTTGCTGGCCAGTGGAAGCACCGCCACAAGCTGCCTCCATCCATGCATGGAGAATTGCAACTCGGTATAATTCTCTATCCATCATGCATATCCCCAACCTAACTATGGCTTGCTGATGTAAAACACTTTGCCGATAGGCAATAGTTATTGCCTGCCCTAATCCAACGTATAATATATGAGAGGTGCATGGGGACCTTCTCCCTTCCGTCGACCAGAAAAAAAATGTTGGTAGAAATGGAAAACTGCCAGGAATTTAAAAAAAGGGTTCTTCTGATGGAGATCAATAGTTAAGCTCCTGGATTAATATAAAGGATTTTCAATGGAAAGGATCCAACTGTTATAAATTGCAGGCAGAAAATTCATTCATGAACTGTCCATGGTTATCCATAGGACAAAGCCAGGGCGCAAGTTACAACTTCAGGAATGGCTAGACAACAACATATAGCTCTCTTAGTTTTGTTTTTGTTCTTTTTACCTTTTTTCACTTATGTAAAAATAGCTCTGTTTTTATTTCTAATATATTATAATTTGTAGGGGGTCTTCCCCACCAGTTCCCTAAAAAAAAAACGTTGGTGGTCATGTGCAATACATGCGTAAACAATAGCTTTGTTGCTTAATTAGCTAGCCTAACTGTAATACACATAATACTCTTGTGTTTGTTTTTCTTCCATTGGTCCACCTTGTATGGCTGGGTCCTGATCATTTTCTGCTTCCTGCATTTCTTATCACAACCTCTCATTGCAAAGTTCGTGTAGTGTTAGCTTAGATATGTGTCCTGTTCTTTCTTTTTTTTTTGTTCAATCTTTCTTTCGTTCTGTGTTCAGTGTATCAGTTCTGAATGGCACAATTGTTCTTTCGAGAATGAAGGGCGCATCTTTTGTCAGATATTTCGGTTCGTTTAGGTGCATATTTACTGCAGTTTGCCTGATAATTAGGGGATCCTGTACTGCTTACTTGTAAGCATCTCCAAAAGAGCCCCATAAACCTCTCTTAAATTAAAATATTGGGAGTCAATCAAAAAAACCATCTTCGACAGGACCCCAAAACCACTCCCAGTTTATTCATAGCCTCTAAACTTCTCTCATTTGTAGCTACAAATAGGGAAAGAATTAGGGCTCCCATCTCTTCTTTTTCTATAGAATTAATGTTTTTGGTGGTCCCAAATGCTGATGTGGCCCAATCAAAAGTGTTCTAATCTATTTTTAGGGGAGAACTATTGGAGGAGGAGAGAATAATTGCCCTTCATAATTTTTTGGTTGCTCCTAAAAACAAATTTATGGGGATAATTTTATGGGAGTCTCTTGGAGATGCTCTAAACGCCGAACATTGATGGCTCTGTTAGTAGTCTGGAATGCTCCGATGGTCTGTCTTGATGGTGCCGTGTATAAGCAAAATTATGAGCTATGTGCATGTCATTTCCCTTTTTCTTCACATTGTTTCGATCGGTAGTTTTTGGACTAAATTTGTCTCCCTCGGCCTACATGACTTCCATTTCAGTGCATGAATACTAGGGAGGTCAGCTACATGTTTCAGTGTTTATGTTGCATAACAGGATCGCCTGAATCAAATTTATAGGCAGAAAAGTTGGTTTCTGGCGTCCCTGGAACCTAAACTACCTACACTACAAGATTATCCATCTTTGCCGACAGTTTCAAAGAAGTGGCCTACAGTTTCAGTCTCTTTATTCATTGTTTTCCTAATGGCCGACAGTTTCTATTACAAAAGAGTGTATTTCCCTACAGGTTTTGCCATTTCCCAACAAAGTTATCCCCCACAAACTCATTAGCTACAGCACTGAATACACTTAGCAAAATACATTAGGAACTGTTGGCCACTTGCAATGGACTGTGGGGAAAGGTTGCTGATCTTGTAGTGCTAGTCAACTACCATGTCAGCTGATCTTCCCAATGGATTAATGATTCATTTAGTTTCCCATTACACTTGTCCTTGGTAGTCCTCAAGAGAAACAAAGCTACAATTTGCATGTGTCATAGCTGTTCTTGCCTGGCATCCTTGTCTCTGTGCGAGCCCGTTCTCACTCTATGCATTCAGAAAAACATGATGTTCTTATTGTCTGGCATAGCTGTTGTCCCGCCACCGGACCATACGTCTATAGGACGTATCCCTGCGCCCTTAGCTGATAAATAGCGAGCACATCACATCTATCAGAATCCGAGAAACAGCAAACATGGAAAAACCGCATCCTCTTCCTTAATTGGGTTGTGCCGAATAGAGGAAGGAGAGCTAGCTTGACGGCGGCTGCGAGGCCTGTTTACTAGGAACTGGAGGCATTGGGAGCTCCGGTTGAAGCCGGATGTGATGTGAGACGCCCGCTCATCGTGGTGACTCCGCCGCTTCAAGCACCGGAGAATTCAATGGATGACGGACACGGGACAACGGTGCTGCACTGTGGTGCTCCGATCGATGAGAACAATATGTGCTCCGATCGATGATCCATGGTTCTGACAGCAGACACCATCACTCTAATGTAATTCTATGATTCTATACAACGATTGCTCTTGCTGTCACACCAGCTGTCCGTCTGATTTAACTATGGTTTGTACGTGAGGGAGGCACAGATCTCTGCTCATGATTCTACAATATTTTTACTAGAGATTTTAATGGTGGCTACTTTTATGGAATTACAGGTAATATTTTCACTAAAGATTTTAATATTTTATTTTCTTATCGATGTGGAGCCTGCTGAATCATGTGTGTAATAACTAGACTATGCACGTTATAAAGGTCCGATCCTCCTCAATTATGAAGTCCCAATCCCTGCTACTAGTACAAAATGTTTCGCTAATTCACTAGCCATTTAATTTTTTTTTGAAAAGCCACATGTATTATGTGATCGCTTAAATTAGGAAGAAGAGAAAGGCACCAGAGGTACCGAACAATGTCAGGAGGGTAAACAAGCATCACACAGGCCGCCCCAAAGCTAAACAAACGGCCATTCAGACCGATAACAAAGGCAGCACGCAGGCTGCTGAATATGAAACACGTCTCAAAGGCCGAAACATGATGGATATCACGTCAGAGCATCTCCAGTAATGGCCCTCAAAACAAGGCCTCTACTTCCATTTTTCATGACAGCATATAAAAATGAGGACTCAAAATTTGACTTCAACTCCAGCAATAAACTATCCAAGACCCTATTTTGTGAAAGAAAATGGTGAGACCTATAAATGAGAGAAGAGATTGGAGGACCCTAGAAATGAGGGCTTGGAGATGGAGTTTGAGAGGGCATGCAAAATGAGAGTCCAAGTAGGGTCTTTGCTATAGTTATTGTCTTGCTTAAGCCCCTAAATAATAAAGTAAGAGCCCAAGTAAAGGTCTTGCTAGAGATGCTCTCGAGGAGTGGAAGATAACATTCTAGGTAGCATTTTCACGACTTTCCCTGAGTGAAAGCAATGCCTTTGCACCCGCGACACCCCAGGTCGTAGCCTCCTCTTGCATCCGTTGCAGCAGGCGTGTCTTATATTTTCTTCCCCTTGAAAAATCCTGCGGTTACGTTCCTTCCACCATTCCCAGAGCACCAGCATAATCAGGGTCTTGACCCCTCTCTTCTCTTCAGTGACTAGCCATTTTAAATGAATTGACCCCCAACGTGGTTTCAGGAGAGGTACCGGTCGAGAATATCCATCTGGCATCAACTGCACTTGTACTGTCTCAACGTCGCGGCGGTGATCCTCCCGTGACGTGGGTCCTTGACAGAGTAAACAGATGACAGTAATTGCCCGTAATAGCTTGCGTACTACTGCACGTGGAATCTGGAATTCTGCATGTTATGTCTCTTTGCTGGTTGGATGCATGATGAGTGATCCCATGAGCTGAGCCAGTGGGTGTTCAGCTACTTCACGGCGTTCGCGCGCACCGGCGGCGCTCACATCCATAAATAACGGGCGGGTGTCTCGCAGAAGCAGGAACGGAGAAACAAGTAAACAACCAGCAAAAGACTTCATACTCTCCCTTTCGCCTGCAAACTGGAGGGAGGAAGAAGTCTATGTCTGGCTGGGGGGAGGCACTGCTGATGCTAGGAACGGGATGCGCTGGGAATTCGAGGTGAAGAGTTCACGAGGATTGCTGCTCACTCAACATGATCACAAGTACCGCATCCGCATAGTTGATTGCCTGAAGAAAAAAGTGAAGCCTCAAGCTATGGTCAATCGGGTCCCCACTGGCCAGTCACGGGCCGCACCCGAAGAGACAAAGCAATTTGCAACGCCGCGGCTGGGAGAAGAACTAAAGTGCTTAGCGTACTGTTTTGACGAACTATGTCGTGTGGCAGCAGCTTGAAACGATAGGTAGTCACTAGTCAACAAATTTTGATTTCGGACAACATGATTCAAATGCACTGCGATGTTGTGGTATTGTGCAATTTCCTATCACTACGTAGCTAGGTTTAACAAGCACTTTGAACAAATTGGAAATGTACGTCACAATGTAAATGTAAATGGATCGTGCATCTTCAACTGGAAACTGGAGTTAGTACTAAAAAAAAGAGAGGGAGAAATGGATTCCAAGGGGGCGCTTGCCGGAGGACGGAGTAACACGACAGTAAATTGCCCGGTATAGTTAGTAGCATGCGGGAACTGGATATTTTGCCTGGCTAGATGAAAAGATAAATTGGCAGAGCAGCGGTGGGGGCTCAGTTACTCCCGCCTCCGCATGCGTGTACCATCGTGCTGCACGAGGCGATAAATAGCGGACACCTCCATTCTCTCAGAAGCCTAAAAATAGCAAAGCAGAACCACACACCTCCCTCTCCATTGGGCTGTCAATACTGGAGGACGACGAGGCTGCCAGACATGTTGCTAGGAATGGGACGCATGGAGAACTCGAGTTGAAGCGTCAAGGCGGCTTATCCAGCAGATTCCGTAACTTCAAGAACCGGCAAACGGAACGAGTGATGAAGGGCCGAAGCTGCCATCAACTCAAATGGGTGCCCCGCACCTCAGCCAGAGGGCGAAGTAGTCGCGAGCGCAGCGGAGTAGAGTCTCTAGGAGACTATCAAGTTTTGATGCCTTGAAAGTGGATCCTTTATTTTGAGTACAGGCATCGTATCCAATTGTACACCGTAATGCGCTAATGATGTAGTTTAATGAAATGTCCCATGGTTAGAATGCAGGTTTTACGAGAAGATGGTTGGAAATGTTCTGTCAATGCCAGTGACACCAGCACACCGCTAGCGAATCACTTAATTATGTCTTTAGTGATGTACATGGCATATATATTAGGATGCATGAGCATATGAATGATCAAAGCAATCCTTAAGCTTTTCACACAAAAAAAAATCCTTAAGCTAAGACGCGTACTATGTATGTTATGGGTGGCAAATTTTGGCCATTAATTACCAAGCTTGGCAGTGGCACCGTGATGCTCTACCGCTGGCTGATGACTGTATCCATGACGCACGTCAAGGATACTAGTCTTTCAACCGCACGGGTTTGAAATTAAGTGACAGATCGCTACATTATTAAAGAAAAAATTAATCAATTTAGATAGATACTTGATGAAAAAATCCTCATTAATCATTGTTGATGGCTTACAAAAGTTTTTATTTGTAACAGATTTTTAGATTCACGACACTACCCTA
>LAPY01000143.1:227897-251673 GCA_000970635.1 Eragrostis tef | reverse complement strand
CCCCCCCCCCCCCCCCGCCGCCATGGGAGCCAAGCCAAGCGGGAGTCTGGAGTCTGAACCCTACTAAACCCAGGAAGTATATCCTCACGCAACTGAGCGATGGGCCCAGCGGGGAAGAATTTTTATTTTGTGAAGGAGCCTGACTCACTGACCAGGTGGGACCAAGATGTAAGCGTATTAGCGGATGGGGTGTTCTTTGCAATTTGTCCAGCGGAGGCGATGATGGCTCGAGGTGGTTCCCCTCCTGCTACCGTGCCCGCCCGCCGGCGTTCATGGCCTCGCTGTCTCTGGAGCGGAGGCGAGTCGGTTGCGGGATAAGGTAAGACAGAATTGGTTGGACGCCGCCGTGTCCTCCTTCTGCAGCCCGCATTGTGAGCTCCACCCTGTCGAAGGCTGGCATGTGAGTAACCTAAATCAAAGTTACTGTTTGGTTCATGGTCATGACTCATGTGTGATGATGTCGATTATTGTTGTAAAATTTGGGCCTAGTTTCATGCTCATAGGGAGATAGAGATCTAATTTTGCTTTGGCTGGACTATATGACCAATGGAAATGGAACCCAAAACGACCACTTATTTGCTCCCATTTCGAATGCATTGCAAATTTGAAGGTCATAGGAAGAAGGTAATGATGACTATTCCTTCTTTGTAATCTTTATATTGTATAGCTATTAGGATTAGTACACAATAGTAATCCTAGTTTGAAGCCAGATTACACTATTGTTTCCTTTAAACTGGTATATCTCAAGTCTGCAAAGAGCTGAACAATTTCAACATGGTCATTATGCGCCAGGTAGAAGTTAACTACCATCAATATGCAGAAAGATTTGCCAAAATAAGAGAAAATTGAATGTTCGCTTTTATGTTTTATATACTTTGTGGGTCCGATTTCTCTTGTTTCTCCTAATTTGGTTAATCAGTTTATTTATACTGAGATATGTGAACCAAAAACTAGGAGGAGACATCTGAAACATACACTTCTAATATATCAAATGACATGAAAAGATAAATATTGCTAATTCAATGAGGAAAAGTGTCACCTTCTATATCTCCTCAAGCATAATAATGTCTCCATCAATCTCAATGTCTCTTATATGAGCAATTTTGTCTCGATCCGGTCCACCTTCTTGACACCGTTGTTTAATTAGTGGGCATTGCTTGATGTAGAGTTCCTTGAGCCCCCTGGGAAGGCCTTCTTCTGGCAAGCTTTCAATCTCAGGACAGTTGCAAATGTGTAGTGTTTCAAGTGAGGAAACTTCATACAGTCTTTCAGGCAAAGATTGGAGGTCATCGCAGCACAGTATCTCCAAGAATTGCAGTGTATGAGGTAAACCCTCCACTGGGAAGTTACTGATACCAAGGCAGTCAGCAACTTTAAGATGTTTGAGATGAGGAAGGTATCTTAGTCCATTTAGAAGCACGCATGCTAATTGAGAACATGAGTTTAGATGGATGTCTTCGATTGAAGTGGGAAGCAAGCCTCCGTCTAATGCTGTCCAAGGCACTAGACAAGGGCACTCATAGATGTGCAGGCTTCTTAGAGATAAAAGAGGACGGAAACACTCCTCTGGAAGTGACACGAGCTCTTCACAATGGGCTATTGTTAGACTCTTGAGAGCTGTAGGCTTGTGAGCAAGCAAGCCTACACGCAGAGATGTTAGGTTCGGACAGTCATTTATGTATAGAGAGGTTAGAGAAGATGGACAGGCTCCATTTTGAAGCTCAGGTAGTGGCTCAAGTCCAGATTCATGTATCCTTAGCGATGTCAGTGTTGATGGAAGAGGGGGTAACTTCTTCAGTTTGGGGCACATTATAAGACCAAGTTCAGTTAATTTAGGAAAAAGCTGTTCAGCAACATCGAAGCTCCACTCCCTCAAATTTGGCATATCTTCCAATAGAAGCTCTTCTAAAGCTGGAAAGCACTTTCGGTTTCCAAATCCTATGAACTCAGGCCCGAGATGTGTCACCTCAGTTGCACCTGCTATATCGAGATTTCTGAGAAAGGAAAGTTGACCTAGAGGTGGAAGCACCTTGCTTCTGCAGTTGCATATGTGAATGGTTTGAAGATTGGGAAGAGATGCACTAGTCAGCCAGCTTGGGAACCTCAGCCCTGGGAATCCCTTAATCATCAATTCCTTGAGATCAAGATGTGGTTGAAGGCCCTCTAGGACCATTTCCTGTTGTTCTAAATGATTGACTTTGCAGTCCTCATCCCAGACAAGGTGTAAAGTTCGAAGATGTTCTTTGGCTTTCAAGTTTGCGCCAAAAGCATCTCGTTCATCAACTACATTGTTGAGGCCACGAATGGAGAGTTGTCCGTGAAGCTGGTCCATGTTACTCAATTCTGTCACCTTGTGTCCTAGGCGCTTCTGAACGACAAATTCCTCTAGTTCCTGGAGGCAGATCAAACTTCCTATTCCAGGTACCCTGGTTAGCAACCTTGTGCTTGCCTCTAAGTGGCGCATGTTAATGAGCTTAGTGATGCCTGGTGGCACCTCCCTTAGTGAATTGCAGTCAGTCAGCTTCAGTATTTGCAAGTTATGGAGCTTAACAATAGATACCGGTAATTTTTTTATTTGGGTGCTACTGAGATCTAGGAAACGAAGCTGCTTCAAATTTCCTATAGATTCTGGCAGTTCTTTAAGACCTCTCCCATGCATATCAAGAACCCGAAGAAATTGAAGTTTCATAAAGACACCATCAGGCAACTTAGACATCTTAGACTTGTATCCATGCATAATAATCAGTGTTCTTAACTTCCTATAACCATAAAGTGAGCCAAACTGCATGCGATTGGCATCCGTGCATGAAAGTGAAAGATGACGGATCTTACTAGCATTATCAAGCATTCGGTCATGCTCGAATTGATGACAGTCTTCCATGGAAATAAATCTGGCAAGGTCATGCATGGCATTGTGCATGACATAGTTATCCTTGTAGGGCTGGAAGAACGATCTGTTTAGTAGCTCACTAAAGTATGAATTGCCGGTATCCTCCTGTCTTGTATTTCTAGATTGCCTGATGAAACCAAGCGCTAGCCAAATCTTAACCAACTTCTCTCTCCTGAATATATAATCTTTCGGATATACAGAACAGAACACAAAGCACTGCTTGAGATGTGGTGGTAAGTGGTTGTAGCTTAGCCGTAGAGCTGGCAATATGTTATTCCTCTCTGCTGGTAGCTCCCATATATCATTTCTTAGTATGCCCTTCCACTCCTCTTCATCTGCTTTGCAAAAGAGTAGGCTCCCTAATGCCTTTGATGCTAGAGGCAATCCCTTAAGCTTCTTCACAATTTCCCTGCCTATCAGCTCCAACTGTGGATATGTGCTGCAGTCACCATCCCTGAATGCATGGCTCTTGAAGACAGACCAGCTATCATCATCCGATAGTTGCTGTAGCTTGTAGGGCTCTATCCCTCCCATGATTCTGCCAACATCCTTATTTCGTGATGTTACCACTATTTTGCTTCCTAGCCCTCCTGAAAGTAAAGCTGCTTTATAGCTGAGCCATTTATCGCGGTCTTCATTCCATACATCATCCAAGACAAGCAAGTACCTCTTGCCCCGGAGTACTCTGGAGAGCGTTTCTTGAAGCATGTTCATGTTAGTGCTCGCAAAGGATTGGTCATAGGCAGCAGCCTCAAGAGTTTCTTGTGTCATCTTTTTCTCATCGAAGCTTTCAGACACATAAACCCAGATCTTCAACTGGAAATGTTCTTTTACTCTGTCATCATGGTACACCATCTGCATAAGAGTTGTCTTACCAAGCCCACCCATGCCAACAACTGGAATGACACAAACATTGCAGGAGTTATGTCCACCGTCAGACAGCAGCAGCCTCACCATTGCCTCTCTGTCTTCGTCCCTGCCAAATACAGCCGAAAAATCTACAAGAGAACTCGACTGCGGTCGCTCTGAGGTCTCCCGCCTATTAATTTCACCTAGACTTTGGAGCCCGATGGTGGCCCGATCTTTTGCAATCTTATCCAACCTCTCCATTATGCCGCTAATCTTTTCCTTTATTTTGTACTGGTATAGATTCCTACGAATGAATTTGGTTGGAGAACGGACACTTGCCTGTGTGTGAAGCCTCAGATGCATACTTTTGGTTGCATATCTGTCCAAGAGATCATCAATGTCGTATGCGATATCTTTGAGCTTTGCCAACCATCCCCTCACGGACGCATCTGTCAGCTGCTTTGCCTCAGCATCATCAAGGAAGTTCTTCAACTCAGAGAGTGTGCCAGAGAGGTTGTCTAGCTTGCCGTGGATGCCTCTATAAGATCTGAACTGATCAAGAACTACGTTTGACAGCTTCTCAAAGAGGGACTGCATAAATGCTCCTAAAATTGCCTCCGCGGCCATGGGATGGGAGTATGCTTCGGTGTTCCCACTCTTTCAACCTTAATCTTGGTTTGTTTGCTGTTGGTCTGTAAGAACCCAGAATGAAGAAAGGCTCAAAGGAGTTTGCTCTGCAGAGGCCAAAGCGTGTGTTGACTCATTGACCTGAAGATAGCCTTTTCCATTCAACTTTTGTATACTCCTACCAGCCATCACTACGTGGTGGAGAAAACTATTTCATGTGATGACAATATCTGCCTTATAAAACAATTCTTAATCTGAAAGTGCACCTAACCATGTGTGGTTTCTCCCCCATACAATTGAAAAGGGGGCCTACCATGGTTCTGTTCCTTGAACATATTTTGTTTTTGCATCACCGGTACTGTGGCTTGGTGCACGAATCCGTTTTGGAGCTTGTATCTCATCTGAACATCCCAATACAAATAGTTCCTGAACCACTGCAAGTGTGTAAAATCTCTGATTGTGATAGTTCAGTCCAGATTAACAGCACCCATTGGTGGCAAAATCAAAACAGGCTGCTGGTGAGGAAACTTCGCTTTGTGTGGAATCCGTTATTTGACTGACTGAAGGAGACAGCTTAACGGATCATTTTTTTTAACAATGAAAGAGAGGAGTGTATACTAATCAAAGCACAGCAGAGCTACAAAGCGACTCAACACAACCCGACTCAAAACGAAGCAGGTAACCTCTCCCACTGTCACTGGCAGCTTAAGATCATTTTGGCAGAGAGCAATGCGATTCCAGTGGTGTGATTGTGCATGTTAGTACCTAACAATCTGTCATATGTTCATACTTAGGCACTTAGCAGGACTTTTTAGTGACAGTTCCTACTCATTGATGTTCCTTCTGAAGTTTCGTTGAACAAAAAATGTGTATGAATAAGTGGGCGATTATTTCAGAGAAGAAATTCCCTACGAGGAGAAAGTGTGTTCGTCATCTTTGGGCACGCAGTGCAGCACTGAACTGAAGATGCCAAGATAAGGTACGCAGTGAAGCTTGGTTGGTTCCAGGAAAGAAAGTGATTGAAGAAGGCTTGTGCTTTAGAGACAGGTTTCAGCAGTTTTGGGCACGCCTCCGAGGAAGTTCTTCGACAGGCATAACATGTTGTGTCTGTTCTTCTTTTGTTTTGCCTTTTCAAGTCTTTGTGCCGCTGAATGTGCTCATGAAGTACCATGAATCTGAGATGGTTTTGAACTGTAGGTATCTGTTTCTGATAGTTTCTCTTACTGGGCGACGATAATGATCTGATTCGTGATTCGATCGTTTATCACACCTGAGCATACACGGGAGTGGAATCTTTTTGCAGACGAGCTTTCTTTGCTGGCTAGTGTCAAAGGCACGTGAAGGCTTGTCCTCTCCTCCCCGCGGTGACGCACGCATCTAAGCGGAGCCTCGCCTCCGGTGTGTTGTGGCGTGAGGACGATGAGCCTGACGCGTTTCGCTCACCATCCGATTGGCTGTTCTTGGCCTGATAGTCAACAGCCTGGATGGACTCCAATCCAAAGGAATTATCCGACTAGATTGGGCTTGGGACCGAGGCTTGTGGCTTTATCCAATCGCGCTCCTAGCTCCGATCGTTAAAATACTCGTTCAACAACTGACGCCGCACGCGACGCGACCTGCGGCGATCGGCTTCCCCACTCGGCCTCTGCCTTGGCCATGGCGACGCCTTGCCTGCTGGTTCTCCTGCTGCTGCTGGCGCTGCTCGCCGTCGCGGCGTCCCATCCAGGGCACGAGGTGCGCTTTGACTTGTAACTGTCGCGGGTTTAGAAGTTTGTGTGTGATGATCGACTGATCGAGTTCGGTTTTGCGTTCGTCAAGTTCTGCGCCGCGGCAGGTGGGGACGCCGCCGGTTGCGGCGGAGGCGGGGACGGCACGAGGATCCTGATCAAGGGCGGGACGGTGGTGAACGCGCACCGGGCGGAGGCGGCCGACGTGTACATCGAGGACGGCGTCGTCATCGCCGTCCGGCCCAACATCCCGGTGAGTGTTCCTTCGTCCCCGCACCGTTGCCCGATTGGTTTTCGAATCAGTGGATCCCCGCGAGCGTTCGACTCGCGCCACTCTGCTACGCCTACAGGTGCCTGGGGGTAACTTGACAGTTCCTGGCGCTTGACTAGTCTATGATGTTTGACATACGAATTGATTTGGATAACTACAGTACAATTTGTCTGTGGTGTTCTCATCTGGGACAATTTGGATGACATTTCTAGGTTGGTGATGACAATGTCAGAGTGATCGACGCGACCGGGAAATATGTGATGCCAGGTGATTTCTTAAGGTGTGACGGACATTTCAGGTGCATGTAAGTGCTCAGTTCATCATCCTTCAGGTGAATGTTACAGGTGGAATTGACCCTCACACGCACCTGGCGATGGAATTCATGGGGACCGTGACCATAGATGACTTCTTCAGTGGCCATGCTGCGGCACTGGCCGGTGGGACTACCATGCACATTGACTTTGTCATTCCAGTGAATGGCAACTTAACTGCGGGCTTGGAGTCTTACAAGCAGAAAGCAGCAATATCTGCCATGGATTATGGGTTTCACATGGCCATTACAAAGTGGGATGATGAGGTTGCAAGGGAAATGGAGGTCATGGTTAAGGAACATGGTCAGTTTACACTTTTGGCTTTACTGTACTGTTAATTACTTGTCTGAAAATTATGTTTCATGTTACATAACATAATGCAGTCGCTGTATTGGCTTGATAACCAGTTTTACAAAAAGACTCCCAGTTGCAGGTGAATGCTTCGTTAGATGCTGAGATGTGCCCCGTTGATTGTCAAAATTGCAGGAATCAATTCATTCAAGTTCTTCATGGCATATAAGGGCTCCCTGATGGTTACTGATGACCTCGAACGCCGCCGGTTGCGGCGGAGGCGGGGACGGCACGAGGATCCTGATCAAGGGCGGGACGGTGGTGAACGCGCACCGGGCGGAGGCGGCCGACGTGTACATCGAGGACGGCGTCGTCATCGCCGTCCGGCCCAACATCCCGGTGAGTGTTCCTTCGTCCCCGCACCGTTGCCCGATTGGTTTTCGAATCAGTGGATCCCCGCGAGCGTTCGACTCGCGCCACTCTGCTACGCCTACAGGTGCCTGGGGGTAACTTGACAGTTCCTGGCGCTTGACTAGTCTATGATGTTTGACATACGAATTGATTTGGATAACTACAGTACAATTTGTCTGTGGTGTTCTCATCTGGGACAATTTGGATGACATTTCTAGGTTGGTGATGACAATGTCAGAGTGATCGACGCGACCGGGAAATATGTGATGCCAGGTGATTTCTTAAGGTGTGACGGACATTTCAGGTGCATGTAAGTGCTCAGTTCATCATCCTTCAGGTGAATGTTACAGGTGGAATTGACCCTCACACGCACCTGGCGATGGAATTCATGGGGACCGTGACCATAGATGACTTCTTCAGTGGCCATGCTGCGGCACTGGCCGGTGGGACTACCATGCACATTGACTTTGTCATTCCAGTGAATGGCAACTTAACTGCAGGCTTGGAGTCTTACAAGCAGAAAGCAGCAATATCTGCCATGGATTATGGGTTTCACATGGCCATTACAAAGTGGGATGATGAGGTTGCAAGGGAAATGGAGGTCATGGTTAAGGAACATGGTCAGTTTACACTTTTGGCTTTACTGTACTGTTAATTACTTGTCTGAAAATTATGTTTCATGTTACATAACATAATGCAGTCGCTGTATTGGCTTGATAACCAGTTTTACAAAAAGACTCCCAGTTGCAGGTGAATGCTTCGTTAGATGCTGAGATGTGCCCCGTTGATTGTCAAAATTGCAGGAATCAATTCATTCAAGTTCTTCATGGCATATAAGGGCTCCCTGATGGTTACTGATGACCTCCTCCTAGACGGCTTAAAGAAATGCAAGTCTCTCGGTGCCCTGGCTATGGTTCATGCAGAGAATGGGGATGCTGTTGCCGAGGGACAGCAACGGATGATTGATCTTGGGATAACTGGTCCAGAGGGGCATGCTCTCTCAAGACCTCCAATTGTAATTTCATGCTTTACCTTCTCTTATTCTAATATGTCCTTGACATGTTCATGTTTTTTTTCTAAAAGTTGCTAATTAAGTAAGCTTTACTCTCCCTCACAGAACTGATGAAGAGTCAATGACTTCCGTTTTCTTGTTATTTGTAGTTGGAAGGAGAAGCAACTGCTCGGGCGATCCGCTTAGCAAAGTTCATCAATACTCCACTATATGTTGTTCATGTGATGAGCACTGATGCAATGGAAGAGATTGCCAAGGCTAAAAGAGATGGTCAGCTACCTAAAATAATTGTTTCTTCAACTGATTTGTTAATTTCCCATCTGGGATTGGTTCTTAGATGTTGGTTGGTTGGTTGGTTGGTTGGTTCCAATAACCATGTAGGGCCTAGGAACTGGATGATCCTCTAGATTAGCCATGTCCTGTATATCCATTTTGATTTAAATTTAGCAACATTTGGTAACTGGACGATTTTAATGTAAACGGAAACCTTTGCAGGTCAAAAGGTAATTGGTGAACCTGTGGTTTCTGGACTTGTACTTGATGATTCTTTGCTTTGGGATCCTGACTTCACAATTGCTTCAAAGTAAATAGGAAAACAAGCTCAGTAATATGTTTATGGGATTATGTATTCTTTTGTCTCATATGTGATGCTTCTAGATATGTGATGAGTCCTCCAATCCGGGAAGCAGGGCACGGTAAAGCACTCCAAGCTGCTCTTTCATCAGGAATTTTACAGGTGACACACTTGGTGTCATACTCTGAACTATGGGATCACAAACTGTTACATTTTTCCTTTGAGCTTTTGTTTGCTGAAAATCTTAGTGTAGCTATTAGCACAAAAGAAATGGTGTATTACTCTCAGAGAAGCAACTCTTACATTGCCCGGTATGAGAGAAGGAAACTTCCATGCCATATTTGCATAAGCATCTAACTGTCCTTGTTTCTATGCAGCTTGTAGGTACTGATCACTGCACATTCAACTCCACACAGAAAGCTTTCGGCTCTGATGATTTCCGGAAGATTCCCAACGGTGTAAATGGTAATTCTTAGTGACATTTTAAATGTTTATTAGCAAAAGTGAATAGTAGATTGGTCCTGTTTCAGTGTAAGCAGAAGTCAACTAATTCATCTCTCTCTCGTATACTCGCACCTAGGTATTGAGGAACGGATGCATATAGTTTGGGACAGCATGGTGGTAAGTTCAGTTTCTAAAATGGTGTTGAAAGAAACTACTGCCTCCATTTTTATTTTCTGTGCAAACCTCACGTCCTAAACATCAAACATAATAAAAATGGAGATAGTGGCGCTTAGTAATACAGAGGTTTTCTATTCAGATCTGTTCTGATGTTCATGCAACATGTGCAGGAAACTGGCAAGATATCTGTCACCGATTATGTCAGAGTGACAAGCACCGAATGGTATTACTACCCATTAGCACTGCTCGAATCAGGATTTACTATTGTAGGGATCGTATATGTATGGTCAATTACCTCATTTTTAGCAGGCAAAGTACACCGATAAAATTACTTTAATATGTTTTCAGTGCCAAGATTTTCAACATTTACCCTCGGAAAGGAGCAATCCTGGAAGGATCTGATGCAGATATCATCATCCTGAACCCTGAACGGCACTTTGTAATGGGTGCTCACGCACACCACTCAAGGTCCAACACAAATGTGTACGAGGGACGGAAAGGAAAGGTTGGTTCTTTGCACACACATATCACTAGTAGTACTTTGTGACAATTCAAAGCCGACATGTGGTTGTGCATGTTGATTCTGTGTAGGGAATGGTGGAAGTTACAATCTCGAGGGGCCGAGTGGTATGGGAAAATGGTGTACTAAACATCACCCCTGGTTCAGGAAGATACGTAAGGATGCCGCCTTTTGGCTACGTCTTTGATGGCATTGAGAAGTCGGATGCCGCCTATAGAGCTTCCCTCCGAGCTCCTGTACAACGTGGTAAAGCTGCTGCCTAACAATGTCAGCTGTTGATGTCGTTCTCCGGGTGGTAGCACCGCTCCATTTGGTTCAAGTTGCTCCAAGGTTAACACCGTTCAATCTATGTGTAGCTTGCTTGTGTACAAAAACCACTTTTTATTTGGATTCAGATTCAGGACAGGTAAAGGCTTTAACTTGCCTATGTACATTGAACACATTGTGACTAAGAAAATTTACTACTTCTAGTCCATATGTACAATTAGCAACATAATACTCCGAGAAATAAAATCTGGAGTGACTTTGAACATTTCTGTTTGATTTGATTATAATCATATCAATCAGATATCACTTGTTTGTTGATCTGTTAAATTATTCATCATCAACTATCCATGTTACATGGACGGACAAAAAATATTATTATCGGTTCATGAAGGATCATCTACACGGTACTGTGTAGTCCTTTGCGTAATCAGGACCCGGCAAAAGGATAACTCTTTTTATCTGATATTGTACTCCTTTTCACCCAGCAGTGTGGTTGTAATGATCTATTCGTCAAGAATATATGCCAATATCATCCCTTGATAAGGTTTCAGATTATTTCGCAAGTATGTACAACTTTGATTCGTTTTCAAAACTGTTGAACTTTGTCCAAATAACTCATTATATGATGTCATTTACAATATGCACTGAACATTCACTTGAACCCATACATGAAAAGTCCTTGAACCAGATCTGCCGCCAGCACATGAGCAATGTGAAGCTAATGGATTAATACAACTCTAGGGACGCAATAGCTAAACTATCCTATTTATGAATTAACAGAATTTATTCCCGTGGTCGGGCATGCCAAAGAGAACTCAAAGCACGTAGCCGAGAGAAGTAGTCACTTATTGCAAGTAGAGCTCTTGCAGATTGGCGAGTGGTTAATATGCGTTGCATTTGTTGAAGTGTTTGCAGCCGCAGATTATCAGCCTGCAGATACCACATTGTTAAACATTGCTGTAGTTACTTTTTGTAACTGCTAGAGTTAAAATCCAAATATCTGCTATTGTTCCAGTATTTTTTATTTTAATATCTATCAATACCATTTCCAAAACAACATTTCATCATCCCTCCTAATAATGCAATTATCATCGAGATATTTCGTTCAGAGTAAGCTTCTAAAAGCTGCTTGGCAATTTTTATTCTTCAAAATGTGGATAACATGTAGATGATATAGTCTGCACAACAGGCCTTAAACAGTGCCCAACGTATCAAAAAGTATAACAAATGGGTATTATGAAATGAACAAGTTCATGATTTGCATAACAGACCTGTCGTAGGAAGTTTTCTAGGGTGCCAAGTTTTCCCATAGCCATCGCCATCTGTCCCATGTAATTTGCGACATTTCCAGAAGATCCAGCAGGGCCCAGGGATCCAGATGCCAGAGTTTCTGCAAGTGACTGTTGTAATGCTTCCATCCCTTGAGAAAGAGCATCTTCAGCTTGTTGGGAGGACTGTTGAAGGTTGGATATACCAAGGAGCTGCTGATCAGTAAGAGGCTCTAGCTGACCCGCCAGTAACTGCAACAGCAATGTTGGTGAATTTTAAAAAGAATTAGATGAGCACATGAGCATCAGTCAGAAGTTCGTCTCAGAAGAAAGTAGAAGAAAAAAGTTTGTCCTTGTGAATTCTGCACAGGCCATGGGTGTGCAAAAAGAACGATGACCCTTATAAGATGCTTCAGTTAGCCTTTTCAGATGGGAAATCCAAAATTAAGGGTATCGAGTGTGACAAAAATGCTCTTTTTCCTTGTTGAACACAATGCAACAAACAACAAATCTTGCCACAAATGCACTAAGCAAAATAATGTACCTTAAGAAGCTCGGATGACCGGAAGCCACCTAGCCACATGAAACACCTCTCGGCAGGGGTCTTCCACATTCCAGATAGTACGTGAAAAACATCTGCTTTGGCTGCTACACCCTTGAGCTTGAAAATTTCATCGTAGTGTGCCATAATGCTATCAACAATACTCCGAAGATCATTATCACCAGCATGTGCATTGACTGCAGCCCTCAACTCATTGGTATGTTTGTTGTGCTCTTCCAACCACCGTGCATATTCCATGTCAAATGCCAAAGCTCCTAAAAATGAGAGAATATGAGCACAAAAGTCTGGCAGTATGATGGAATCAAACAAACTCCTGCGCTTGTGACACTGCTTGTAAACTTCTAATCTTAAACAAGCAAACACGTTCCCTAGGTGCACAAGCATGAGTAAAATGCTATGGTAGCTTGTTTCGGTTCTTAGGTTGTCTACATTATCTACTAAGTGCTAACCAGCGGAAAGGGCTAACAACAACATGTGCCAAATATATGGTAGCTTGTTTCAGTTGTTAGCTGGGTCTAACTTATTTTACTCCTAGGTGCTACGAAGAACCTATGGAAAAGGATAACACAAGATCCATAATAAAATATAGTACACGACGGAACTGTGTATATTAAACTTTTAGAGAAGACTCTTGGAAGTGTTCTGTTACCATTTCCGCTCGTTGATTGAGGTTGATCTCCAGACGACGAAATAAAAATACCCTGAAAAGTACACATGGGTCAAAAATTGGCAGGAGGTTAATATCCAATAACTTATTTCAAATCCTGAATTTTTAAAGAACACCTGTTGCCGAGCCCGCTGAAGTTCTTGCTCTAGCTGAGTAAGTTTCAACCTACTACTCTCAAGGTTTTGGATGTATGCCTGATGAAAACATAGGGTGAAATGGTGCAAACAATTCTACCAAAATGGAGTAACAAAAAATACATAAAAGCAAAGGAGGGATAATAGTCGGCACTACAAACAAATGCTAAAAGAAAAGAAAGTATAATGACAAGCGTGTAATTCTATGTGCAAAGCACATACATTTATAATTTAAGAACAAATAAATGACCACGACACTGGAATAGGAAAAGGACTCTACAATAAGACTCCTAGGAAAAGTACAATAACACCTCTGACGGGAGAGAAAATTTCAATTACTACTAACTCACCTTCTTTCGTAAACGGCTTTTCCTGGCAGCTTCACGGTTTTGGGCAAGACGGCGAAGCGTCTGTAAGAAAATACTGTTACATTAAGAAGTTGATTATCACATGATCAAATCATCAAATATATAGTGTAGCATTACCTTCTGATCTAGCTTGTCCCTTGATTTGTCACTAGAATCAGATATTGTGGGGCCACCAAGCTGTCCTTGTTCAAACTGCTAGGCAGATAATAGTAAGCCAGTATGCTTTGGTATAAGTTAATCAGTTGCTAAAAGATGAACATGATACAATAAAGCATTCGTTGTCTGGCAAATATTTCGATACACATGTTAATGGGAAGTATAGTTTAATTGATCACTTGGTTGAGGATGATATATAGTGGGTGTCAAAAGAACGTGTAGGCAACTTGTATGAACTAAAATATCAAAGCATGTAGTTTCCAAATTTAAACTTCATTTAATAAACACCTCCAAAATCTGAATATGAACAGTTCTGCCATCATAAAGTATGTTATGATCATCACAATAAAGATTGACAAAGCTGAGAGTGGTAAGTACCATCTGGTTCCCCTCATCAGTATCTGGGTCTGTTGATGTGTCAGTCATAGGACTCGCAGCAGCCAGAGCTGACTCTCCCCAGTTCTCTATGTTACCGGAGGTTACAGATACAAGATTTGTCTGTACTCCCGTTTGTTGTGCTAGGGATGAAGGGTCAATTCTTGATGCCACTGTTGCTGCGGTTGTGGTGCTTGTATGCAACGAAGAAATAGGCTACAAAGAGGAAAGCAAATATTTGTCAACTCCAATATTAAAGGAGCATTACCTAATGAAAGAAAGATTGATCTGTGACCAGGTACTGCCAGAGTGTGGCCTGAATACCTTTCTGTAACTTCCAAATTGGAGAGGGTCGTTGTTATTTGTATGAATACTTGGCTTCAGATTGGAAAAAGTGTCTGTATATCAGGGGGAAAAAAGAGTGAGCAAGTTCAAGCATGGTCGGTCAAACAAAACACACAGTAGCCCTTGAGATCCTTAAAGCTACTCCACTGTTTCTATGAAATGGACTGCAACTATGTACAGACTCATGACTAATTTGCTATTTTATCTAATTCACTTTAATTTTTTAAGCCGTTATGACATTTTCATGATAGTACTATTCAGATAACGGTAACCAAGATACTAAAATACAATTCGGTGACTGGCTCACGAGTGTGGAAGCACATGGTGGCACCGCTGCTGCATGTGGTGGCAAATACAAATTGTAACCCCCAGTTTTAAAGCTTACATGGATAATAAAGTAAAAGGCAATCATATATTTTGAGACTATTGTAAGCAGGAATACAAAAAGATGAGCAATAAAGCACATTTAGGTACCAGGATTCAGAAATGGGAACAAAATGCCTGCAAGCATACTAAACTCTCCAGAGCAGAAAAAAAGATACACATTACACATAAATGAAGTTCCTAGATCAACAAAACATGTATAACAAGTAATTTCTGCCGCGTTTTAAGAAATGAAATACATACTCGTATTGAGATTGGCAAGATCTTCTATTCTGAATCCAGCAGACTGTGCAAGCGCCCCAAAGTCTGTAACTCCAGAAGGTTGCATGCTGTTCACATCTGTGTGGCTGAAAAGTATTGTTCACCTTAGATAGTAGTCATAAAAAATGTATTTACTGGAAGCACTTTCTTTTTCTTTTCTTTTTTTTTCTGTCTTGATGTCACATACACCCCCAAGTGTCTGACACTCAATGTCCATTCAGAAGCAAACAATAGAGCAATCCACAGTTTGTAAATTACCATCCAAAGATAGTTTCTTTTGTATTTTCATTTCAGTAATCATACACAGATACACCACCACCCAAAAGTGCACTGGTTGCAGACTTTGAGTATGTTTACTAACCAGCAACGGGACCATGGGTGCAGAGAAACAGACAAGAACCTAAATTTAGTTCAGTCCACAAGAACCAAATTCTTGCACACATACTGATTAAGATTTAGAAAGGCCCTGCCAGAAACTATGCAAAGTTTAGCCGAATTCATACTTTTCGCCCCCATGCTTTGGCTTATTCTCTAGACCATATGTAGTTCACTCAAAATACATAGTACTATTCCATATGATTCTGATTGCGCATGCCCAACGCTCGGAGGCCCCTCTTCTCTCTTCATGGAGATCAGGACGTACCAATGCAATGATCTCGGGCACGTTAAGGACGACATGTGTGTGGTCCAGTTATCAGTGGCAAGCCAAGCACCCTGAGACCAGGAGAAAGATGCCAAACTGCTAGGCCAGTGAGAGAGGCAGCATGATAATTATTGGTGCTCATGGGTCCTAATATTATGGAGCTTAACAGCAACAAGAATCTGCTACTACTAGTACTAGTAAAGTTACCATCTAATGACTAATGAGTAATGATTACGGCGCATGAACTAAAGGTCGTCTCCACTCCAAATTGAGTAGGGGTAATCAGGAAAAGGAATAAACTTTTTTCTCCTGGAAAGCAGAGGCAATCACTACTGTAATCATTCCAAAAGGAAATCACTACTGCAATCGATGGCTCGATGCTCTGCCCAGTACCATGATCAATTAACAAGTGGTAACCATCCATCAGGAGTCAGGACCCGTGTCATGCAGAGGAAAGTGAGACAGACACACGGCGCATGCAGGAGTGGACGGGTCGATGGAAGAAGAGACCATCAGGAAATGGAGTCTAAGAACAAGGGAAGCAGTGGCGGGGGAACGTACATGGCGTGTTGAGGAGGCCCGAAGCTCGGCATCGCCCCGCCTGCATCTTCCGCCGCAGTAGCCGCCGCCCCTCCTTGCCTACTCTCCATCCGCCACCATCAATCACCATGCAACCCCAGCGCCGCCATCGCCCAACCTCACAGGCTCACACACCCAGCCAGCCAGCTTAACAAGAAGCAAAGAGGATTCTCTCTCCACGATACAGCAGCAGCATGAGCAGGAAGTTTGGACTGTTGCACAGCCTGATCAGTTCGGCGATTTGACAGGGCAGTGAGGTGGGAGGAGGAGGGAGAAGCGGTGGTGGGTTGAGGACGCAAGCGATTGTGTTTGGGCGAAGGGAGGAGGAGGGTCCGTCCACTCCACCGGCGGCAGGGGGCGGCAGAGGTTGCCAATGCCTCGAACTGCGGCTATTTTATAATGATTTCTTGGGCTTGTGAGTCCCACTGCTGCTGGAGGAGGAGTGACGTTTGGACCATGCCAATCTCTAGGCGGGAGCCATCAACTACGTTCACGACGTCAGTGGCCTGCGTTGAGGCTCATCCCCGATCGACCAGCAATAGAAGATCCAAATTTTGCCACCGTACTCATGGTGGAACGTGGGTACGTGAACCCCCAAATATTTAGGGCACGTTCGGTGTCCTCTTTCTAAAATTTAGAAGGGTCTAAACAAAAAAAATTTATCATTAGACTTTATTTAATATTCTTAAACCATAAAACTCTCTTTAATGTTAAAATTTAGAGGGGTCTAAACGTCGCGCGCCGAACACGCCCTTAGTTCCCCCTCGATAATAATATGATGGTTCATGACGAGTTATGTCCCTTTGCGATGGTATTGTAGAATAAATAGCGTATCTCCTTTTAGTTAAACTTGGTTACACTCATCTTCATTGGGGGAGTTTTGGGTGAGAAAACAAAAACTAAGATGAGCCTCTTTTTCTAATTGCAGTAAATTATAACATCTTTGTTAATATAGTACAATAAAAGCATGTAGTTCGATCTTTTGATATATTTTGGCCCTACAAATCTATTAGTTTTTTTATTTTCAATCATCGGAAAAATATTGTAGAGTAAGTAGTACTTCCTTTTACTCGGTAAGGTGGGGAGGGGATGCAGAGACACCCATACCCATAAGGCCATAACTAAGCTTTGCTTTTTATTTGGTTATTGTGAGTTTGATTAAGTGATCTCAACATTACCTTATGGTTGTATACCCCCCACCAATAAGTTTTGATCGGCGCATTATGCAAATTGAAACTTGCAAATGCATAAAGACGATAACATATATTTTCCCTATTCAGCTATTCTCACGTGTCCATCGAAAAAAAAGTTATTCTCACGTGTGTCAAATTTGACATTTCAGATAGCCCTTACACAAACAAGAGTGCCGGCCGTGCCGCTGTGCCCCTGTGCCGCAAACGATCAAGAGCTTTGGATGCAAATTTCCTCACCTGGCTTTGATAATTCTCTGTACTAACCGCTGCACCATTTCCCATGATTTGTTTAATCCTCGTTATCTCTTCAACTAACCCCCTCGGGAGCACCACCATTTTCCAATTGTCTATCATATCCTTCACGTCAATACAAATCAAAATTTCAATTCATGTCTCAACCTAATAATTTTGACTGATCAAATCAACAGCGGCAAAATCAAAAGCTCGTAGACTTTTGAGTCCTGCTGTCAAAGGGGCTCATGTCCCATCCGAGCTCTGGGCCTGTCATTTTTTCCTTCTTAATCCTCGTGATCATGAGATCAAGTAGGCCCGGCTCATTGTCATTCGTTGCGTCGTTGGATTTAGATGGAGACCGAAGGGAAGTGGTAAGACGTCGTCTTCGATTGCTATAGTATAGGCGTTGATCACACACAAATATATCGTTTTCGTGACGAGAGAATCCAGATAGATAGAGATGGTTCTGTTTTCTTCGATTCCTGCATTATCTGAACCTGGTACCGATCGCTTGTTCACGTGTAAACATCTGTTGGATTTGTGTTGACATGCTGATGTTTGAATGACGTGGCACTTGCACACCAGACACCACCAAGGCAAAAAGGAGACGATCAAAGAATGCATCACTCAATCTTCACGAGAAATAGTGTGACGTACGTAGTACCGAAAATTATACAGGCTGACAAGAAAAAATCATTAACGGGAGGACTTTTGGAACGTGATCTACTATTTTCTTTTGGTGCATCGTCGTCGTTGAACCGAAAATCCTTTTTAAAAAAAAAAATCGTCCAGTGTCATTATGCAGAGTTAGTGCCACAATCACAAAAATAGAGATCGCGTTAGTCATGTCAGGTCACGTCACGTCACGAAGAGGAACTCGAGGCGAGAGCTAGCTAGGCATGTGCTTAGCCATATGCCCTGGATCTACTAACTGGATTTGGTTGAGCAAAGCACGTGGTCGTTGGTAAGATGATCATGAGCTCGCGCGCACACCGGATTCATCACTTCATCAGCCACTGGGTAGTACACTGGGCTGCGGCTGCATGCGTGTGTGTTTCTTCAACCCGATCGATCACGTACGTATGTTCAGTCGGTACCCACAAGGAATCACTCAAGGACTCGAGGAGGCCGTATTCGACCGATCCGGCCCGTCTCTGGAGTGGCGGCAAATGATGGCGTCGATCAGAAGCCGTGCGCGACAGTGCATGCATGGCAGCCAGCTTTGCCGGAACGTGCAGCTCGGTGCACTGCTGCATGCAGGGCTTGTTTGGATTGTGCCTGGCAGACACGTTGCGGCTCAGGCAGCAATCACAGCCTCAGCCGCCCGAAATCGGACGCCTGAGAGCAAGTTTTACGCTGCCGGCTACAACGGCACGCGCATTGGCCGCGGGTCCTGCTGGCCAACAGCAGCGTGAGCAATGCGTATCCGCCTGTTTGAGCGGGCGTTCCGCGATCCGTCGCTCTGCTTTTTTTCTCATACACGTAGGATTTCGCCAGCACTTCTAGAGGTGAAAACTGGATACGGATAATCCGTATTATTCAATATTCGTATCTGATAAAATGCAAATGTGGTACATAATTTGACATTCGATTAATATTTTCGCGATGTGGATACAATCCGTATTTGTATTCGTATCCGCTAATATATCATAAATATATCTATATATTATATAAAAATATTATAAAATTAACTCAATTTTGATGTGAACTAGTGTAGATCATGTAAAATAATACTATTAAAGATACTTTAGAGAGAAAAAAGTATAGTAGTTTTTATAACAACATAGAAAGTTAGATATATCCGTATCCGTCCGAATTATAGTGACATTCGCTTTTGTATTCGCATTCGTTTAATACTCGATCCATATTTGTATTCGAATACATTCATATTCGTATCCATATTCGTAAACAAATATGGATATAGATGTGAGAAAGACACTATTCGGTTCGTATTCGACCCGTTTACGTCTCTAAGCACTTCACCTCTTATAATACTTGCTCTGAGCGGCTGAGTGCGTGATGCCTGTGGGCGCGCAGGGTGACTTGCTTCCCTTTCTCGTGCGCTATCAGCATGGTCAAAATTCGAGAAGTTTAACTAAACGGCGCGCCGGAAACCAAGGCGCGCGAGCGTGCGGGCCGCACGTGCGAGTGCGAGGGATCAGCCGCCTCCGGATCTGCGCGCGCACTTTACCGGCGTTGGTTCCCTTTCGGGCCGCTTGGCCGCTTGCTTGGCGCGTGACTGGACTGGACTGGAGCGAGCGCAGCGCACCGCGCGCCAGCCGGCAGCCACTGTTTGGCAACATGGGCAGGGGCCCCGGGGGGGCCCGGCCTCTGCAGCCGTGCCACGCCCGCCTCTGCTGCCGTGCCCGGCTAATTTACGCCACATACGGCGCACCCGGCCTCTCTTGACATGACGTCCCGTCATTAAACTTTGCTAAAATGCTTGATTAAGCAGCCCGTTGGCGTTGGCACTGCTACTTCGTGGTGGTTCATCAATCATCCAGGAATTGGCAACACTCTCTCTGAGCAGCAACTAGAGGGGGGTGAATGGGTGATATGTTGCTTGGTTCCAGCCGGGACATGCTCTCGGCATGTTAGTAACTGCACATGATTGTGGTGAGAAAATTTGCAATCCCGCATAGTATGGGACATTTGTGGTGGCACGGAGAAAATTATTCCAGTATCAACAACAAGAAGCCGTGCCATCTTTTGTACTAACAACTTGGATGCTATCAGTAATATGCTCCACAATGCTATTGAGTAAAGAGTACCCAACAATGGAAATTCATGTGATGTTAACGTCAAGATAAGCAAGCATTGCACCGTGTACGTGGCCATCGCCCTAATCCGAAAGAAAATAGAAATGATATGTGCACTCATCGCTAGCCCAGGAGGCTGAGGGCATTTTTACTTTTTTTTTTATAATTACACAGCAGACGCTCACAAAACGCACGCACACTCACCTCTATGAACACACGTACGTAAACCCTACCTTATGAACACTTTCAAAGGACTGAGCACCCGGCAGATCTGGAGATTCCTGAAGCCACCAAAGACGCCTCATTGTCGACGGAAACGCCGCTTACCACTTAACGCATAACGTCGGTAAATCTTAGAAAATTCGCTCTCACCGGGAGTCAAACCCAGGACCTCAAAGGTGTTACTCGGGCGTCTTACCACTAGTCCAAGACCTCTTTCACAACCACAACTGAGGGCATTTTTACTGTCACAAAAAAGCACTACTGTCGAGGTTTTAGGCCTTGATAGTTATTTGTTTAGGTGCAAAGGAACTTATCCTGGTTCGGGCCGCAATGTGCGTAATACCCTACGTCCGTATTGTTGTGTAGATCATTATGAGAGGATCTCTGCCCGCCTTATATGTATGGGGTATAGGGTTACATGGAGAGAAACCTAGTCAGCTACGATACAAATTGCCTTGTAGTACAAGTAAGCCATCTTTTATCTTGGGCCGAGTGACCAACCCGACCTTGAGTCTGCTGGGCCACTCGGGCCTAATTGAAGCCGTCCGATTACCCATAATTGGAATACTCGGCCTTGTTGATTCTTGAGGGTACCCGGGTGCTCATATCTTCGACAGTAGCACCCGAGTTCTTTTTAATTAATCTTGAAGACCTCCGACTGGTTCAAACTCCATGTACAACAATTCTCAGCCTAGACTGGTCAATGAAAAAAACTCCAAAGAGTAGTAGTTACCGAAATAACCGATATAAAAGAGTTGAAACCTAGGAATACCAAGAACAACAAGGCCTTGAATTAGGCATAACAACTGATAAATATCCAATATCCGACAAATAATATCTAATATCCGATTGATGACGCCTTCTGAAAATCTTGAATATGCACTTTGAGTGCATCTATTAGATATAGCTCCCGAGCTTCTGTGTAATCCGAAAAGTTAGACAGAAGATCAAAAAGAGCCTAGTCATGACGACCGAAAACACATCTATTAGATGTATCTGGGTATAAAGCTTCCCGAAGCCTGGCATTATAGCCGAGTAAATTAAACAATGAAACTCACGTAAGTGAGTCTATATGGATTAGCCCCCGAGTCTATGGAAAATTAAAACAATTGTGCATAGACTGAAAATAGACTAAAAAACCTTGCAATGCTGTAAATATAGCCTAATAGGCCTCGTCAATAGACGGTCTAGTAATCTTCTGCCAATGTAGTTGTTGCACCGCTGTTGTTGTTGCCAAAGTCAATTAAGTCGAGCCGACCGAATAACGATGACCTAACTGTTTTGCCGAGTAATCCTGACTGGAATAATGCAGGCCGAGTGATTTGCAGTACAGCTGAGTGATTTTTCCACCTCTGAAGTTCAACCGAGTGATTGTTCTATTAAATAACGTTTGCCCTGAGTGAGCTGCCTAAGATAGTAATCTCGTATAAATCTGACCAACTGATCCCTGTTGCTTGAAAATTGTAGCTATGATGAATAAACAAATGAGCACAGCACCTCAGCCGAGTATAACAGTAGTAGCAGGTTAACATCTCTAATCAACTGACCAAAGGTATGAATAAACTGATTCTCCAGTAGCCGAGTGAAATAATCAACATAACCGACTGATAGTATCCTTAAATGAAATCCTGCCGAGTGATCTGCTGCCTGGAGTGATGGATTGAGTAAATCTGAAGTTCTAGTTAGCTGACCGAGCCTTCACTAGCCAAGTAAATTTGTGACCGACTGAATTGAGCCTAGAAGGCCTGGCCAACTTATTCAGCCGACTGAATCTTCTTTTGCTTGTCTAATCATTGTTGGTGTAGAGCTTTGATCAGAACAACCAAGTAAAATAATAGTCGAGTAACTCCAGATAAATCATGGTGCTGCAGTTAGAATAGCATACAGTACATGCTTCGCCACCGCCAAATACCAGAGGTGATGACTGAAGATAAGTCCCATAGAGTCAAATAGTAATATCCAAGATGAATGCTTCAAAGATTAATAAAGTCCAGAGAAGAAAACCCGATGATCAATATGGACCATACTCAAGATTATTGAATCATATAGTGCGGACCTAAATTGCACCCTTCTTATACTCAAGATTAAACTGAATAAACAATTCCTAACATAAGAATTCATATGAGTAGTAGATTGTCCTAAGAGAAAAATCCAATGACCCGGTGATAACCAAATGTGAGTAACCTTATAATCCGGGAGAAAATTCCATATGATTAATAAGTCTAAAATAAATATCTGATATAACCCTTCCTGACACCACTCCACAGGAACGGACGGCGCTTTGCATCCATACGTTTGTTGATCCCTGTCGAGGTTTTAGGCCTCGATAGTTATTTGTGTAGGTGCAAAGGAACCAAGAACACGATGATACGCAAGACGCCAAGGATTATCCTGGTTCGGGCCGCAATGTGCGTAATACCCTACGTCCAGCGTGGTATGGTATTGTTGTGTAGATCATTATGAGAGGATTCCTGCCCGCCTTATATGTATGGAGGTGTAGGGTTACATGGAGAGAAATCTAGTCGGCTACGATACAAATTGCTTTGTAGTACAAGTAAGCCATTCTTTATCTTGGGCCGAGTGACCCAACCGACCTTGAGTCTGCTGGGCCACCCGGGCCTAATTGAAGCCATCCAATTACCCATAACTGGAATACTCGGCCTTGTTGATTCTTGAGGGTACCCGGGTGCTCATATCTTGGACAACTACCCCCCGTGATTCACAGCAGCTTCAGTTACAAACTATAGGCCCATAGTTTAACAGCCCATGGGCCATTACTTCCTCTTATGGGCCAACAGCTACCAATGCAATACTCCTCTCTCTTTTTTTCCCCTTTTTCCTGCGCCACGTAGTTGTTCTTCTCGAGACGCACACAAATTCACAAAGAACTGGTTCTCCGATTCCCATGCCTCTGCAGATTTTCACCGGTACGCCAAAATTATCTTGCCCGCTAAAATCTAAAGCTTGCTCTCGCTTGAAAGGTAAGGCAATGGCATTCCAGAACGAGTAAGCCTGTGAGCCACGTAATAAATAGAGGGAAGCGAAGCAAACCGAAACAGGAGAAAGAAAGAAAAGAGGGAGACGGGGCGGTTTGCCTTCCCGCCATTTCCTCCCCACCCACCCTTGGGCGCGTCCTCTGGCACCACCCGATCCCCACGGCGCTATAGAATTCCCCGGCGGCCTCCCCCTGCACCCCCCTACGGCTCCGCATCCCGCACCACCCTGCCCTTCCCCGGCGTCGGTCCCTGCCCCTCC
>LAPY01000143.1:146815-176341 GCA_000970635.1 Eragrostis tef | reverse complement strand
TTAACATTATAAATAATATTGGTTTCTCAAATATAATATAAGCATACATTTACATAATTATAGATAATTTATAAGAAGTGGCATATCTTGTGTGTCATTTATTTAAAAAAAAATCAGAGAAAGGAAGGAGAAAGCCCAACACGTTGGCTTGCAGCCCGTTTGTGTCAATTTTTCATGACGTGGAGGAAAGAGAAAGGAGGAGAGAGAAGGCACTTGTCGCCGCTTGCGTCGATCGTCTCCACGCACAGTCTTGGGCCCCTGGCATGGTTCCGGTGAGAGTGGGAAGAGGAGGAGGATGGGATGAGGTGAGACTCAGAGCATGCTTTAACTCAACTAGGCGTTCGACCGAAATGTCGCATGCATGTGCGCCAAATGCCTTGGCCATGCGACGCAACCTCTTAAGAGGGGGTGTACCTTTTTTTTTTTAGAGTAGAAGGGGTGTACCTATCGGTCCTCCCGTGACCAATTTGGCCTTCATCCTCCTCGCACGCATGTAGCAAGGCATTTGATAAGGTACCTATCAGTCATGGTGTGACACTAACCGATTGGTCTATGAGATGTCTAATCGGTTCTAAGTTAACCGATTGGGTCGCCTACAAAGCCACATCAGATGCTATATAGGTCTATCGATCATCAGGTGACCAAATTGGTCACAGAATAACCGATAGACACGTATTTTTATAATTTTTAAAAAATGAACCTCAAACATATAATTTTTATTAAATTAGTATTATTTTAGGGAAAAACCAGTGTGAGTCTTCATTTTCCTTTTGTACTAAGTAAGGTTCATGTGGGGAAACACCCTATTTACGAAGGGGTCCCACATTTCAGCAATCGTCCATGGTCTCGATTGCTCACAGATAGCATCAAACCAGCTCACGATTTCAAATATAAACATAGTCGAGTATAACTTACAAAAATAACCAAGGTGCATAGGTTATCTTACATAGCTTATGTTTCTATTAAACAAACACTACAAGCTCGATCCAAATTTACATATGGACAACATTAACAACTATGCTTGAGGGTAGGCGCAACCTAGAACGAGTATTCATCAGGATCAAAGTTCTCGGGTCCATCGCCTAAGTCCTCCTCACCATCGTATGGTTCCTCTGAATGATCGCAGGCAAGAGTGAGTACTTCGTACTCAGCAAGTCACAGGGAAATGAAACAATGCAATAGGGTCTCAAGGAATTGGTTAAAGTATATGAAAACTATAGCTATACGAAGTTATTACGGTCAAGCCATCATTCCACCAATCCATATATCCGCTATACAAGTGATTGCTCCAAATTAACCTTAACCTATAGTTCAAATCATCTAGCTAGCAATGTCACTTCGAGCTAGGTTTATTTCTTGGCTGATCTGGCCATTGTAGATAGGATGGCTATTTATGCAAACATGGTTTCGGAACCGCTATCATATTTATTAAGTGATCTCATACCTCTAGCACATTCCGACAACTAAACAATGCAAAGAACAAGTAAGATAAAGAAGTAGGTATGATATGATCGACTGGGCTGTGACTTGCCTTGCGACGCGAGGTCGTCGAAATGTTCAAGTTCTTCCTCTGTTCCTGTCCCCGTCCCGGCACACTCTCCGTGCGTTAAAGCGTGTTCTAGCGACGTAAAATGAATGATGCATATAAGACAATGAACCACAATGTATGATCTTTATAGAGAAAAATATTAATAAAGTTTTAGCACACATATAGATATAGAAATACAAGGTCTGTATATTAGAATTATTCAATGTGCCTCTGGTCAGTTAACATGGATCGGAAAAGAATACTGAGTCATGAGCTTTATTGGTTTGGCGTAGGTTAACACACAAGGGTAACTGGACACGCCAAGTCAATTTGTGATGCTGGCTAGAATACATAAAGCAACCTATTATACTCTTAAAAAGATATGGCTGCGTAAGCATTGTGCGTGCAACTGGTGGTTTATACAAGTGAACAAGCTAGTTAGCATTTGTGTGCGTGAACACCAGGAAGTCAAGCTGAGCGGAGATGGAAATCTTATAAGGTAATGGCCAGGTAACAGGATTAGAACGTGACTGAATCTGGGTGACTTACAGTATATTATTTAACTAAGGCAAGTGCAACTCAGTGTGGGCATAGGGGCCGGAATACAAAGGCCTTGGTGCTGGATGCCTACATCAGCGATGAAGTTTCAGAATACGATAGAACTGAATATAGGCAACAGAACTAGAAAAGATGGAAACATAAGTGTAGGACTCCTTCGGCAAACAAAATAGCCTCTGCGACGGCAGATTCCTGCTCACGGTATCAAAACAGGTCCATGACCTGGCCGCCGCAGTGATAGAGCAAATTATTCCAGTGAAAAAAAATTGCTAAGAACTGGTGAACAGTCACATGGTACTGCAAGCAAGCTGTGGTACGAAATAATCTAATAAAGAATGATCATACACAAAGAACTAAGCTCACCAGGGAATTGGGCGGCTCCTGTTCTTGCTGCTGGAAGAAGAAACGACCCAGCAGCTAGAACTTGGGTTGCAGCTGTGTTAGCGTGTTTGTGAAAAGCACTAGAGAACTGAAGCAGCTTCCGGTGATGTCTATCGCTAAGACTTATACAGGAAGGAACCAGCATGTGTAAACGGCCGCGACTGCCGACAGTGTGGACACAAGGACTAGTAGCCTGGTGCAGGACGGCATGGACTGAATAAAGAAGTCTCCAGTGGCCGGAATAATTAATTACTAATAAGCTGGACAGGTTCTAAAATAAAGAGAGGTTCAGCCGCTAAGTGTTCATGAATATTTCAAGAAATGCAAAAGCTTAAATAAACCAAATGAAATCAGAAATGAAGCTCAGGGTGCAGTGAGCTTTAGAAAGACTGGAAGAAAAATATCAAACTCTCAGGAATAAAAGCAATGCAGGCAATCGCGAAAAAAAAATTAGCCCAAATTTTAGTATGTCACAGTTCACATTGGTTGAATCATCACCTTCGCCCCACCAACCTTCTCTCTAGACCTCACTGGATCCATCTCGCACTGCCACTAACTTCGCTTGCTCGTCGGAAGTCATGTCGCCGCACCTCATGGCATAGTGGAGAAGGCCTCGTCGAATCACTAAGCCCCGCGTCGGAGGGAGGGGGAGAGAAGTGTTCACAACCCCATCAAACCCCATCACTGTTTTTTTTTTTTTTTTGAGAAAGAACCCCATCACTGTTGCAAGAGAAGAATCTCCTCACGTCACTAGAGCCGCTGACATTGGGTTAGAGTGAAAGATTGCTATCGCTGGAGTCGCTGGAGAAGAATCCCAGACACCACTAACACCATTAGAGCCGCTACTGCTACTGGGTTGGAGTGAAGAAGTGCCGGCGTGGGCGTCGTCAGAGCCTCACGCCTTCGAGGCTAGGGAAGGTAACTTGAGCACTTTTTTTCTTTTGTTGAAATTTTTGTATTTCACTTGAAACTTGTCTCTAATCCCGTAGCATGCTACTCCTTCCGAAAAGAAACATACCTGGTGACGGGTAGTACAACCCCTCCGTCCTCCAACGAGACTGTTGCCACACGAAGGCGCCGAAATAGAGGAGAGAACACCAAAAGCCAGACGACCCGAACGTTGTTTGTTGAGTCCGACCGACCGTCTTCCTCTGCCCTCCTCGATGCAGAGCCGCCGGTCCGAAAACCCCAACCCACAGTCTTCTCCCCTTCTCTGCGGCTCTGCCCTGAGCATCCACTTCCACCGACCTCTGCTCCGCCGCCAATAGCATGGGGGCCATCTCATAGCCTCCGTCCGCGTCCATTCCCCACAGCCGCCGCGGTGAGTATCTTGATCAGGTGAGGGGTCTTTTCCCTTGGCTTGGGATCAATAAGTGCGCGATTCCTCGAGAGCATCGCCGCCTGTTACTTGCTTTCCCGTGAACGGGGGTACCTGCCCTATCAGCCGCTCGAATCCGTCCAGCAGCCGGCGAGCGATAGGCTCCGCCTGTGCGCTCCCACGGTCCCGCCTCCTTGAGAGTCTCCGCTCCATCTTTGGTTACCATTCCATCCTAAACCCTACATGAAAGTTTCGAAATTTACCCGTGAATGTCCAAATTTCCCCTTTGGAAAGTTTGGAAGTCGAACTAGGAGAATCATTTTGCCATTTTTGGGTTGAAAGTTGAAGTTTCGATTAGAAAAATCCAATCTTTTGAGTTCAAAATTGAATGCTTCGGATTGAGGTTTTTGATTTGTTCTGGTTTGAGGTGATTCGTTTTCCAAGTCAGAAGTTTGCTTTTACTAATTTCGGTAGGAGGGGCCTGTATGCCGGAATGGGGGAAGAATCTTGCGGCCTGGTAATAGATTGAGGCGAGCCAGTCAGAGGGATGGGGGAAACCAGTGGACGCTCACAAACAGTAGAGATACCCCATCTTCAGTTTCTAATCAGGAGGACTACTAGGAAATCAGTGCAATTAGTTATCTTGGACTTTCCTCTCTAAATTAACGGTGTGCTGAGAGTGAGACTAAACGCTTGAAATTCAGGCACTGTGAAGCATACAGTGTATTATTCATCACAACCTGCTTTTCATTTCTCTTATTTCGTGATGCATTGTGCTGTGCAAACGGAGATTAGAAAAGTCAGTTACATATGCTAATCAGAGGTTTTTCTTTGCATTTTGGCAAGTGGGGAGGCGGCGACATGAACATTAACTATGCTTTCTTCATACAGGAACTCACCTGCTACAAGTGGATATGAATAGGCCATCGAATTTCATGCCTACACCTGATCTGGATGTCCTGGATATCAAGCCCTTGAGGACGCTGGCTCCAATGTTCCCTGCCCCATTGGGTGTCAACACTTTTAACCAGTCAACCACCCCACCGCTGGTCGTCGTCACTCCTGCTGGGCAGTGTCAAGGGAATTTTGGTGCTTGGAACAATTCTGCTGCCGTGTCATTCTTCGCTTTCAGTCTGCTACAAGTGGATATGAATAGGCCATTGAATTTCATGCCTACACCTGATCTGGATGTCCTGGATATCAAGCCCTTGAGGACGCTGGCTCCAATGTTCCCTGCCCCATTGGGTGTCAACACTTTTAACCAGTCAACCACCCCACCGTTGGTGGTCGTCACTCCTGCTGGGCAGTGTCAAGGGAATTTTGGTGCTTGGAACAATTCTGCTGCCGTGTCATTCTTCGCTTTCAGTGCCCAAGATGCTTGTGGAGGCAAGGCTAACACTTTTTGTGATCAGAATGCTGGTGATGGCAAGGCATCAACTCTCAGCGATCAGGAAGGTGCTGGCGGACAGAATACTGATATCCATGATCAGGATGCTGTTGGAGGCCACTCTTCTCCAAATTGGACTTCGGATGTGATAGCCAATGCTAATGGCCCCATAGATGCCACCCCTATTTCCGCTTACAAGTCAACACATCCAAATGTTATATCATTGGATGATGACGATGACGATGAGCCTTATACTCCTAACCAGACGTCGGCATCTGGACGGAAGATCAAGAGGCCATCCCGCCTCAGCGGGTACAAGATAAGTGATGGTTTGGAGAGTGACAGCTTCAATGTTCCGAGGAGTAAACGCTCCAAGTCCTCTCACTTCGAAATTTACCCGTGAATGTCCAAATTTCCCCGTTGGAAAGTTCGGAAGTCGACCTAGAGAATCATTTTGGCATTTTTGGGTTGAAAGTTGAAGTTTCGATTAGAAAATCCAATCTTTTTAGTTCAAAATTCAATGGTTCATATTGAGGTTTTTTATTTGTTCTGGTTTTGAGTTGATTCGTTTTCCAAGTCAAAAGTTTGCTTTTACTAATGTCGGTAGGAGGGGCGTGTATGCCGGAATGGAGGAAGAATCTTGCGGTCTGGTAATAGATTGTGGCGAGCCAGTCAGAGGGGTGAGGGAAACCAGTGAACGCTCACACGCAGTAGAGATGCCCATCTTCTGTTTCTAATCAGGACTACTACAATCAGAATGCAATTAGTTATCTTGGAGTTTCCTTTCTAAATTAACGGTGTACTGAGACTAAGCGCTTGAAATTCAGGCACTCTGTGAAGCATAGTGTATTATTCATCACAACCTGCTTGAAATTACAACTTGATGATAGCATGTATGGCAACACTGTTCTGGAAGTAGTAGTTCTTTGCAGGGAGAAGTTTGGGAGAAGTGATGGTAGTTTCTGATGCATTCTAGTCTTTTGGAACTTGATCTGTTATTACTTTTGCTGGTAGTACCGTAGTAGTTGTAAGGGTCAGGCAAGCCTTTGTTGATCTGGATATGTTCCAGATAGTTCATGTAAACCTGGGGGAAGTGCTCTGCATTACCAGGGTGATCGAAAACTTGTACCTGAAACAATGTTTTGTGGGATTCTTTTTCAATAAAAGGAGCCCACAGGGGTTAATCCCTTGGTGGAAAAAAAAACCTCCTTTTCATTTCTCTTATTTCACGATGCATTGTGCTGTGTGAACAGAGATTAGAAAAGTCAGTTAAATATGCTAATCAGAGATTTTCCTTTGCATTTTGGCAATTGAGGAGGCGGCGACATGAACATTAACTATGCTTTCTTCATTCAGGAACTCACCTGCTACAAGTGGATATGAACCGGCCATCGAATTTCATGCCTACACCTGATCTGGATGTCCTGGATATCAAGCCCTTGAGGACGCTGGCTCCAATGTTCCCTGCCCCATTGGGTGTCAACACTTTTAACCAGTCAACCACCCCACCGCTGGTCGTCGTCACTCCTGCTGGGCAGTGTCAAGGGAATTTTGGTGCTAGGAACAATTCTGCTGCCGGGTCATTCTTTGCTTTCAGTGCCCAAGATGCTTGTGGAGGCAAGGCTAACACTTTGTGATCAGAATGCTGTTGATGGCAAGGCACCAACTCTCAGTGAACAGGAAGGTGCTGCCGGACAGAATACTGATACTCATGATCAGGGTGCTGTTGGAGGCCACTCTTCTCCAAATTTGACTTCGGATGTGATAGCCAATGCTAATGGCCCCATAGACGCCATCCCTATTTCCACTTACATGTCAACACAACCAAATGTTATAGCATTGGATGATGATGATGACGATGAGCCTTATACTCCTAACCAGACGTCAGCATCTGGACGGAAGATCAAGAGGCCATCCCGCCTCAGCGGGTACAAGATAAGTGATGGTTTGGAGAGTGACAGCTTCAATGTTCCGAGGAGTAAACGCTCCAAGTCCTCTCACAAGAAATCTGTTGCTGACAATGAGCTTGCCTGTCTGCCCCCTTCTGGTGATCCCAGGGAAATTGTTGAGGTGATTCTCATGACATTCGAGGCATTGCGGCGTAGGCATCTTCAATTGGACAAGACACAAGATACAAGCAAACGTGCAGACCTGAGGGCTGGCACCATCATGTTGGCCAGAAATCTCAGGGCCAACACCGGTAAGAGGATAGGGGGTGTTCCTGGTGTTGAAGTAGGGGATATTTTCTACTTCAGAATGGAGCTATGTGTTATTGGGCTGCATGCTCCTAGCATGGCTGGAATTGATTATATGACTACCAAGTTTGGCGATGAGGACGATTCTGTTGCAATATGTATAGTTGCTGCAGGTGGTTATGACAACAGTGATGATGATACAGATGTGTTGATATACAGTGGTTCAGGAGGTAATGGCAAGAACATTGAGGAGATGCGAGACCAGAAGCTTGAGAGAGGCAACCTTGCTCTTGAGAGGAGCCTGTCCAGAAAGAATGTGATCCGGGTAGTTCGGGGCTATAAGGATCCAGGTTGTTTGACTGGAAAGGTTTATATTTATGATGGCCTTTACAGGATTCATGAATCATGGAAGGAAAAAACAAAGACTGGAATAACTTGTTTCAAGTACAAGCTGCTGCGAGAGCCAGGACAGCCTGATGGGGTTGCAATCTGGAAGATGACCCAGAAATGGGTGGAGAATCCAACAACTCGAGGAAGTGTTTTACACCCCGATCTATCGTCTGGTATGGAAAATCTCCCGGTGGTTCTTGTTAATGATGTTGACAGTGAGAAACGACCAGGCCATTTCACCTATACCACAGAGGTGAAATACTTGAAACCACTCAGTTCTATGAAACAATTGCAGGGTTGCAGATGCCTTAGTGTTTGTCTGCCTGGTGATACCAACTGCGGTTGTGCACAGCATAATGGTGGCAACTTACCTTACAGCTCCTCAGGATTGCTCGTATGCCGTAAGCCTATGGTATACGAGTGTGGTGAATCCTGTCAGTGTTCACTCAACTGCCGTAACAGGGTGACCCAAAAAGGCGTTAGGATCCACTTTGAGGTCTTTAAGACTGGAAATCGAGGCTGGGGTCTTCGTTCATGGGATCCTATACGGGCTGGCTCATTTATATGCGAGTATGTTGGTGAGGTTATTGACGATGCAAAATTTTTGAATGACAATGAAGATGGTTATCTTTTTCAGACATTGTGTCCTGGTGAGAAGACTTTAAAATGGAATCATGGACCTGAGTTGATAGGGGAAAAAAGCACAGATATTTCACCTGACACGTTTGAGCCTCTGCCTATTAAGATAAGTGCTAAGAAAATGGGAAATATCTCACGCTTTATGAACCATAGTTGTGCTCCTAATGTCTTCTGGCAGCCAGTTCAGTTTGACCATGGAGATGATCATCACCCGCATATCATGTTTTTTGCATTGAAGCACATTCCTCCCATGACAGAGTTAACTTATGACTATGGTGACATCGGAGCTTCTTCTAGTGGTGTGCATTCTCCTAATGCTAAGAACTGCCTTTGTGGATCCTCAAATTGTCGGAGCTTTTTTATTTGACTATGGAAGATGGGCCCAGGTATGTTAAAAAATAAACTTCTTCTGATTTGTACTTTACTGGTGTTGAAATTCTTGACTTTTGTAGTTCCTTTGCTGTTGTGAAGCCATACTTGCTAGTTGCTACTTAATATTAACTTCTTACATATTTTACTATTTTGGCCATTTGTCAATGCATCTTCCACCCTGTGCGAGTTTCATATCTAGCTTAATGACTCATTTGGAATGTTGAATTCATCGACTTTCACTTGATTTCCTAATTCAACTGCTAAAGACAGCAAGATAGTGTTAAATTTCCATGTTCTCAAATTACTTTATGTAGTCCAACTTTATCTATTGAAACTTGTCTTAGAACGATCTCATACTAATGATCTTGCTTTCAGATCCCTATGGTGGCACCTAAAGTTAACTTTATTGAAGTATGACAGTAGGACTGTTTCAATGGCTTACCTCATTACTCACCAGTGGAATCGATACATTAAGTTGATGTCAAGATTATTCAACGGGGAGTTTTTTTGTTGTTGATGATGTAGGCCTTGCAACATCAGTTTTGAATAGCTTGTAGATCATGCAGTGCTGCCGATCTTGGGTACGCTTCAATATTTTGGACCTTCTTCCGAGTACTTCTGATAGGCTGTCATATGGTTATTTGAAATTTCTGTTATGACTCTCTCTCTCTCTCTCTCTGGTGATTGTTCCGTGTGGTTTGGAATCTTACGTATGTGGCATTTCCAGGGGCTTTTTGGCTGTTTTCTCTCTCTTGATCTAAGCCTGTTGTGAATGGGAGGCAACGCTGCAGATAACTCCTCAAATGTAGTCTTCGTGTATGGCCTTAACGTAAATGTAGACAGTTGGGCGTCTATAATTGATGGTTTTGTAAAAAAAAATTAAAAGATCCAAATAACAAAGTACATGATATCCTTAACTTAAATAAAAACATTGAATATTTAATATTTTGTTTGGGATAGTTTCAATTGCATATGTAAAACAAATTGGACGTACATACACCAAATCAAGCGTAAATGGCAGCATTTACATTTGGCCTACTGACTGGATTTCACACATTGCAGTGATAGTAACATGACACTTCTTAGTTCCTTGTGTGGTTAGATTTACAAGCACGCCGACAACTGTTGCCTAAAAACACCGCTCGTGCTATTGGCAAATAAAAATGGCTCTGTTATGAAAAAAAAAATGAAAACTCAAAGAAACGGGTCAGTTCAAAGCATTCTTGTGGTGTTTCCAACTCTACACTCGCATGTACATGAGCTCCTTGACTCTCTGACCACACGCTGAGAACGTCGAATATGCAACTTGATGCTTACCAGCTTGCCAGCAATCTGCATATTAGGTTTGGAACGTTAAAGTGGTTACAATGGACCATGTGCTCCATAAGCAGCAAGTAAAATATTTATGAGGAATGGATACAGCAAATGAAATGGTTGACTTAAGATGTTTCATTGTACAATATGTATAGATGCTAAAGCAACAGTAGTATCACAAAATTACCATTCTCCATGTAAGGTCCTCCGGTCCAAGAGGCTGAGCAGGACTTGAATACAGGAAGTGTCTTGAATACTGTAAACGAATCAAATCTAAGTTATTAGACAGCAATATAGAATCTCTCAAGGCATCGAGCAAAATAAGTGTTAGATGAAGAGACCTTAACAAGATTAGATTGCATCTCGTTGACCCTTTTGGCATCAATTCCTCTTAGGTACTTCACAAGCCAGCCAGGTTGCACAGCGTCACTTGATGAAACGAACAAAGCTATCTGCGCAATGAAATCCATCATTGCACAGTGCAGTCAGTGTTCTAAATTGCAGCAACTCAAATGCAGATGAGAAATGGTGTTATGCAATGGCATACAGCATGCTACATCAAAGATGGCAAGTATAATCTGCTGCACGCAACCACAGGGCACACAAGAGTTTGGTTGCACGCAACCAAGGCACCGTCTTCACTATATCACAAGCTCACAAAGCAAGTACATACCAAGGAAAATCCTGAAGTATAATGGCTTTTCAGGCACCATCCAGAATTTTACGGAAGCTTTAATAACTTATTGATGCTGTGAACCATGGGTACTTTTAGATCATACACTTGGGACTTTTCTAGTCTTGCTTAGCTAGGTTAAGAGTTTGAACGAGTCTAAAAATCCTAGCTCACTCTCAATGGCACAACACTATGATGGAAGCAAAATTTATGCAGCTTCACATATGATCCCAGTGTTAACTACTACGATAAATAGAAGGTTCCAAATAACTAGCTAATATATCTAGCCATCAATAGTAAACCAACCAACTAATGAGCCAAGGCAAGCACAACAGCACATTCAAAATGGGCTGATTTGACTTGAACAATATCTCAGCTCAGTGAAGATCCAAACATACCATAGGTCTCACACATGTCACAATAAAGCACTAATTACTCAACGATCAGTACCTATGAAGAATAGAATTGCAACTATAAGCTCTATACTGAATCTATATTCGTTGATATTAAGGAGATGAAACCAAAAAGGAAATGATTCATTTCCTGTGCAACAAATGATATTTCCATTATGCCTATCATAAAAAACCTGACCATTAGAGTGACATAAAATGTTTACATGTGACATAAGCATAACATTAAAAGATGATAGGATGGCCAAGTTTACCTTCCTATAATCAAGAATTCCTTCAAAAGGAAGCTCTAGTTCATCACTTATTATAACTGGGATACATCCACTAACGATTGCATCAAACAGGCGAGCAGAAGACGGGGTGTCTCCAGCTGGACTCAAGCAAAAGAGAGACTTGCGCATGCCATTCTGAGCTGCTACTTTTCCCGCTGCTCCAGCAGAACCTTCTTCTATAACTATATCTTCTACACCTTTTAGTTCTGCCACAAGTTTACTGCGAATCTTTCCTCCCTAAAAGAGACAAAATGTGAACAGAAAAGAGGCATGGAAAACATGCTAGCTTCGGAGAAGAGAATTTTTTTCACACATACATTGCGAACTGTCAAAAGCTAGAAAGGGTAACAGGAGACTTACAGCATTTCTCTTCAGTCTTCCTCGAAAAAACAGCAATATGTTCCTTTTGGACCGAGTTTCTGATACACACTGGGAATCACAAAGATCAACGTTTGGAACATATGGAAGGATGACATCCTTTTCCAGATATACTTGTCCAGGTTTATACCTGAAATAAAACAGTAAGGTGTGTTCCGCTGTTCAACTGAGTATGCGAGGAAGTCACCAAGGTAAAGTGGAAACTGGCAGGGAAAATAAATACAATACCAGTTCCCAGTTGAATCCATATCAGGTAGAAGCCATATTGCCTTCTTCACAAGTCTCCGCACCGACTTAAAAGACCATGGGTGATGAACCGGAATGACATGATCTCTGCCTTCTGAACGTTGCCAAGCAGGCTGATCTGTCACCCACTTTAAAGCTTCCTGAAATGAACGGTGTAATGCTGGTATGTTCGTCACCGATAAATATAGGTTAAGAAAGTAAAGTATATAAACATGGGCAAATGTTCCAATGGATTTCCTATGGTCAATGGAACCAAGAAAACCGTAATCAATAATGAATGAAACGAACTCGGACAATTTTGTCTGTCACTAACTTCAGGTGCAATTAGGGAAACAAATCCAATTTTTTACTGACTAAATGCCATATCACCAAAATTTTAGTTTCCTGAGAAGTTTGCCAACATAAACACTAGTTTGTCCATGTGGATGTCCTAAAGCAAACACTTTCTGAAAATTAAACCTTGAGATATGCTCCCAGACCCTATAAAGTGCCTTGCATTCTTGTTTCTCCAGCAAGAAGTAACTTATTGTTGTGAAGAATGGCACGTAGAAAATGTCTGCTTCTTCTTGCCGCAGAACCCTGACGACACTCTTCAAAAGTCTTTGTGATTCAGGCGCAATGAGATCAGCCCAAAGCCAGTAGTCAATAGAATGCTGCAAATGAAATTCAAGGATTATATGACCTTGGAAACATGGAAGTTGCATCTCTGAACAACAATAACTATTGCAAAATTTATTAACTGTAAACAAACGTGAATTTATTACCAATGCGTTGAGCTGTAGCATGCAACAGACGATATGGTTTGAAAATTTTGCTTAAACAAAAATATTGTATATATTTCAGGAATTGCGATATAAAAGTGCATTACTCGAGTATTGTACATATTTCAGGAATATGAAACTAAGATCAGTCTAGAAGAATTTTCATCTCACAAATGACACACAATGTAACCATGACCAAAGCGCTAAGTCTTATAGATCCTTTTATTTGCAAAGAAAAGGAAAGAAACCTCTATTTTCAAACAATGACTAAACCCAGCAATGTCGGATTGGAGCCTACCAATTATCCGAAATGTAGTCATTTAAAAGCATACAGTACATCACAGCAACATATCCGTACCTACCCAAGCACCAGATAACAGTTGCATCACAACAGAACGTGCTATTATCCCACAGAAACCAGCAAGCAATCCCAGCGAATCAATGTGCGAAACTCTTTCACAATTGTGGGTAAAATGCCTCACTATAGTTACGATCCAGAATACTAAAGCACCGAATCTAGAATTACACGCTGCCTATCAGAATTGCATATTCGAACTCACCTGCTCAATGAGGCGGTGCACGGGGCTCCCATTGGACGTGAGGTTGTCCGTCGCGCGGTACGAATCCCTGAATAACCTCAGCAGGTCGTAGGTGAACTTGCTCGGCATCTCGTACACATACACCCTGAGCGGCCCCGCAGCGGCGGGCCAAGCGCTCCCGGCCTCTCCGTAGAGCCGGGACTCCTCCTGGGCCCGGATCGCGGCGTCGAGGTTGCCGGGGGGCGCGGCGGAGGAGGCGGAGGGGCGTGGGGCAGCGAGGAAGCCGTCGAGGGAGGCGAGGAAGGAGGTGGTGGCGCTAGGGCTCGCGAGGACGGCGGGGGTGGGGCGGGGCGAGGAAGGGGAGAGGAGCAGGAAGTAGGAGGCGGCGAGCAGGATGAGGACGGCGGCGACGGCGACGAGGCGGCGGGAGGAGGCGGGGCGCGCGTGCGCCAGGGAGGGGAACTGCTTCCCCGCCATGGTGTGGTGACTCACTGGAGTGGAGAGCGGAGCATAGTATCCTCGTCGACGCTGCTACGTTCTGGTTGATGAAGCCGTGTATGGGCCGCATCAAGGCCTGTGGGCATCGACTTCACTGTAACTGGCCCAACTGACCATCCATCCGGTTCTCGTCAGCTTGTTGGCTGAGACAGCCCAACCAGCCCAGTAACAGCTTAGGCCTTAGTTCAAAAAAAAAACAAACTTGGGCCTTACAGAATTTGTTCAGTGAGAGCAAATTATCCGTCATGATCTGAGAAAAAAAAAACTCACGGCATGTCTGATGGGAACAAAAAAAACTGGTATGACGAAGCTGAGAGCCTGAGATCGCCGTCAGCGAGTGCAAATTAACTCAGCGAATGCAGATTTATCCATCTAGATCTTTTTTCTTTTCCTCTCACAACATCTCTGATGGAAATTCGCATACATCCCCACTTGGCAGCTGGCATGACGAAGCTGTAGGTCGCCATCAGAGACATTGTTCGGTAGGCTGCGGCTGCGGCTGCAGAAAAATAATTGCGAACACTATAGCGGTTGTAGAAGAAATAACTGAAACACTATAGCTGCTGCAAAACAGCTAAGGAACAGGCCGATTGATGCATGGCGTAAGAAAAGAAAACGGAAGCTCATTCGCAGCAAAGCAGCATGCACCATCATGCCCAGCCACGAACGAATGCGTTCTTGCTTGCGTACGAACGACCAACGCGTCGCTCGCTTCTTGCCAATGTCATCAGCTGCGCGCAGGCCAATAAGAAAGGCGTATGCTTGCCGACGGTGGGTTTGCGCGTCAAAGCATCTAGCTCTAACAAAACACTGCACACTAATGTTTTCTCATTCACATCAAAATTTTGGTGACGACAGGTGGGTCCTACGCATTGTTCTGCGTGTCCGCTCAGGTTCAGCCCCTAGCTCCCAATTCCCAAACCTGTTCCGAACTCCGAAGGAAAGGAAATGCTCCTGTCCTCCCACGCACGCTCCGCCTCCCCAGCCCTTATCCACGCGCGCCAAGCCCGCCCTCGTGCCCCTCGGCCTGGCTTCCGAGCCGTGCGTCGGCGTCGACGATGACCAGCTCCGGGACGCCGAGCGCCTCACCGCGGACACGCAGGAGAGTCCACCGAGCTCTGTCTTTGCAACCTTCGTGACGTCGATTGCGGCGTCGAGGACATCCTTGAGAAGATGCGGTTCGAAGTCATGCGGGCCTCTCTCGTCGCGGACCTCGGCGTTGAAGACGGACGCGGCGCCAAGCCAGCCAAGAACCGCGTCCAGATATGAAAGGTCGGCGCCCTGCTGCCCCGCTCACCCGTGCCTTGTAGGGATGAACCTCACTCCCCCGATCCTCGACCCGCGTTGCCCCTGCGTTCTTCCCCGTCGGCCCAAACGTGGAGCCGTAGAAGTGCGGTAGTTGTCGCCCCAACCAGGAGCCAAAGGCGGTAGCTGCCAGATCAACGCCGCAATCAAATCCGACCAAAAGCAACTCCCCGTTGTCCTCAACACGAGGCCTGTGCAAGATGTGAGCCCGACCCCCTCCCCTCATCAGATTTGGAATTTTTTTCCCTAATGATATGAGGAGTGATCTCCCACACGGTGGTTCTCACGCTCGACGACTAATACAGCCGGACAATGCGACAGGTTCGTGATTCGTCCCCATAATTTTTTTCCTTGATTGATGTGCTGGGCGAGTTCTTGATGATTCTATTTGGGCGTTCTTGATCTCCTTTGATTTGAAGACCTGAAGATGGCGAGAAGTCAAGGAAGAGATGGAAGCGTCTGAGTAGATTGGATCCTGGAAGAGCTTTCTTGTGCTGGCAAGAGTGCAGCAGTCGCAAGCAAGCTGCCATGTATGCAATTTGAAATAAACCACATAATTTTGGTTAGTCCAAGTTTGAATGTGTAGTGTAGTAGGATGTCAGTTGAAATTAGAATAATTTTTTTTCTTTCTTTAGTGATTTGAGGTGCAGTTCAATAACATCGAATGGTCTTAGAATTCATTGAGCATCAATCCTGCTATAGGTCCGGCCAGTATGGTAGACTTTTTTCTGACTGGAGTATCATGCGTCTATAACAATTACCGGTTTCACCAGGGCAACAAGATTAACGGTTCGGGCTCATGATCGTACAAAAGCCAGACCAAGCTACTCGGACCCATAGCATTTTCCGCATTGAGCATATAAAGTAGTATTTGGCAATGTTTTTACGCTTCAGGCATGAAAATAGTGGTATGAGACAAGGTGGTAGCACTGATCTTACATTGTTATATATGAAATCAATCGACAATAAGTCTTGGAATAATAGTTGTTATGTCTGCATGCCGCATTTTTTTTTTGTTTATGGGAGAGTAGTATTCTGCGATCTCTGATATGTGCATTAGACTACTTTTCATGTTGATACATTGTTCTTGAATATTAACCAAAGACTAACATCCTTTCCTTTTATATGATGTATTTGAAACAAGATGGGGATTTCTGATCCAAGAGATAAAAGGCAAAGGTAAAGGGACTGATATGCCCATCTGTCTGCTACAAAGAAGACCGACTTTCTAAAAAAGCATTCTCAAGACCATCAGCAGAAGAAGGTTAATAAAATGTCACTCTGAACCTGCATATGGTGTTTTCTTTCAGTTCTTTCTCTTCATATAGTCATAAAATGTCAGTAGGATTGTTAATACTTTTTAGTAAATGTCATCTCCATGTTTGATTGAAAACATGGCATTAGTTTATATTCTCAGTTGACTGCAGGGTGATCCATCTTCCAAAACGCTCAGCTAGCTAATCGATCTGATGTTCCATGCATTTTGAAAATATTGCCTTTATTCATGCCTTGCTTAGTCCTGTGGTCTTGCCAAGTCCAACATTGCAGTCATGAGAAATCATAATTAAATTGACAGCAATCTGTGTAGTCAAGGAAGACGATACGAAGGTCAAATGAAATGCATACGACTCCTCAAATCCCAAAAATTACCATTTAAACCTTATTTTTTTATTTGGGGGATTCTAATTCCATTATAAGTTTATATAACTTTAGAACAAAAAAATATATTAAACTGCAGCCCGTGGCAACGCACGAGCACTTTTTCTAGTGTAATATTATTACTCATGTTTCGATCGCTGATCGATGAGCTCGATCCGCTCTTGTCACTTTGTCCGATCCGCTCTTGTCACTTTGTCAGGATCTCTGCTAATTACCTCTGGTGGTTGGAAGTGAAGCAGCAGCCGGTACGACCAGAACTAGGGATGGCAACAGGTAAATTAACCACGGGTTTGGCTATTTCACATTCACACTCGACAGGGGAAATTCATACCCGATTCCATACCCACATCCGCTATCGGGTGAGAAATCACTTCCATACCCGACCCCGTGCGGGTAACGGGTAACCACGGGTATTCCATACCCGACAGATTTTAAAAATATACAGTCACTAACCAGAGCAAACACCTCATCAATTAAAGAAGTAAACAACATTATAGCACATAGCACAAACATACATTATATATAAAGTTTCACTTCAGTCTGCACCACAGATGAACATAGCCTAACACATAGACATGTGACATGTCTACAAATCATGTTTAAGGTTTTAGGTATCCAGCCACATAAATCTGGGTATACGGGTGGAACGGATATGGGTTAGGAGGTTCCATATCCGTACGCGCCATACCTGATGGGTAAGACTATATACCTATTTTTATATCTATGGGTGTAAATTTGTTCCATATTCTTTCCCAAATAGTATATTTACCCATCGGGTATCGGATAACGGTTACCCAGGACACGTCGCAAAATCGATCCGAGGCAAATAAGGAAAGAAGCAGAGTCAATCGATATCACGATTCCTTTCGATTTGCTTTTTATATACCGTTGCACGACGGATGCGTGCCCTTCTAGTTTGGGTGCGTACGTTTCGGTCCATCAGCAGCTTCATAATATGTTGAGCTGCATACGACGACGAGGAGGAGGAGTTGCGTGCAGCTTTCCTTGCTTCTTTCGCGGGCAAATAAGGAAAGAAGCAGAGTCAATCGATATCACGATTCCTTTCGATTTGCTTTTTATATACCGTTGCACGACGGATGCGTGCCCTTCTAGTTTGGGTACAGGGTACGTTTCGGTCCATCAGCAGCTTCATACATGTTTTTTTTTTCTTTTAGAAAAGCAGCTTCATATATGTTGAGCTGCATACAACGACGACGAGTTGCGTGCAGCTTTCCTTGCTTCTTTTGCAGCTCCAGACCTCTCAAAGGTGCGTGCGCATACGTATGTATGCATAATATGACATGTTATCCTGTTCAACTTTCACGGCGAAATGGAGCTTGATATTGACCGTTTGTATGAGAAATCACTTCAAAAAATTTAAACAACAGAGCTGTGGACACAGTTGCGCATCCACTCATCGTATGAGATCATCTGCGATCGAAAAGAGCTTTCTCCGTAGTATCCACCAAATATACTGCTACATCCCTGACAAATTTATCCTTTACAACGACTACACGAGAGTTCTGGCTCTGGGAACGCGGCCAAACGGACCTACCTGATCAGCAAGGCCTAGTTGCCCGGTCGCCGACGTACGCTCGCGCATGCAATCAGGTGATGGCTACGCCGCCGTATGCGCAGTTGCTCGACGTACGTACGTATGCGACATGCAACCAATCCCCTTTGTCCTGTCCACCAAAACCACGTCCGCGTCGTCCGTCCGGTCGTCTCGGGCGTTGGCCTCTCGACGATCAGATCAATCAGGTTCCGTCGATCGATCGGCCGCCTCGCCGCGTGCGCTGAGCTCATGGGTGATCGACACTCGCAAGCAAAGCAAAGCAAAGCGACCGCACACGCACGACACGGCCGCCGGCCACATGGTCTCTTTCTCTCAGGCCGTGGCTCTTGCCTAATCGCCTGGCACGGCACCGCGCATCATCATCAGAACGGCCTGCTTTGCTTTACCCGTCCGCGCGTGCAGAAGCAGAGGAGAGGTCATCAGCTGCGTGCATCGATCTTGGACGCACAAGGCGCGACTGGCACGCACGCAAAAGGTAACGAACTGATGGACCGGGGGTCGATGGCTTCTCGAGAGCGAGCAGCACCGTGCGTGTCTGATGCGTGAACCACTGGTCTTTCAGGACCAACCAACAAAAAAAAAAACTGTCTTTCAGGACCAACAAATTCCTAATAAGAGTTGCTCTTCTGCGGCCCGTGTACGTGAGGTCCTAGATGCTCGTCCTCCGTCTTGAGCGCGTACAACGTTCACATGCATGCGGCCATGCGGGACGACCGGTCAATGCAAGGTACTGTAGTACAGGGGAGGAGGGAATCGTAGACGGACTACACGACTCTGACCAGCTTGAAAACGCGTAGTACGTTACACAACCCGAAAAATAGCAAAACAGGTACCGATTGACCCGGTGCATGACTTGTACAGGATACGGATTTGAAACTACCGAGAACTTGTATGGGAGCACGCTTACGCGCGTCTAAAACCTTGGTCGATTGAGGACGTAGCTAAACAAAAAGGAGGATTTGAAGAATCCAACGCGCATCAGCTAAATAACGGCCGGGCTGGCACACCGTGAGCGAACGAACGCATCTGACGCAGCAGTATCGATCTCACTTTTTTCTCCCTGATGCTACCGCGACCACCTAGCTAGCCCCTGTGCCTGCGCCTGTTCGGTGTACCCGCACAGATCCCTGATGGATGCACAGTGCCTTGATCGAGCACCAGATCAGGCCCCGCGCGCCACATGCAAATCGATGTCACGGCGTGTACTACCCCGCGCGCGGGTCAACGAATCAACCCAACAGCTTCGATCGATCGCGACTGCTGCGCCGCGTTCACAACTTCACAAAGCTGGCAGGAGGCTACCGGCAAGAGCAAAGACCATGGCAGACGGCACGACGACCGGCCGAGGTGGTACACGTACGTACCGAACCCCGCGGGCCATCGCGGTCGAAAACTCGAAACCCATCGGTCCGTCGACACGTTGGTTATGTGGTGTGTTGTTGTACTGCGCTTCTTTCCCGTTTTGACACAAAACATGGCTACCGCACATTTTGGTCGGTGCGTGCATCGTCCCCACTCCCCAGCGGTGTGGTGCGGTACGGTACGGTACCCCCAGGTAGCCTGAGAAACAAAACGGTTTCTGCCCCGGCCGGCATCGTTTGCCGGGAGCGGGTTCCTCCGCCGCGAAAGGCAAGCGACGCGTTTGCCGAAACGAGAGGGGGGAGAGGAGTGGACGACGACGAGCGGCTCCTGAATTGCGCCTGCGCTGCGTGGTGTGCCGCCCCGGCGGGCGGTGCGTGCTTGTGGACCGGGCGGTGGGGCCCGCGCTCACCGCCCACGAGGCTTGCATGTTCGCCCCGGCCCGGGTTGCTTGCGCGCCTCGCCCTCGCCCTGCCCTGCCTGCCGCGCAGCCCCGACTCCTCCTTCCTCCAGAGTCTCGGGGTGGGGCCCAGAAGAGGGGCTGGGTAAGCGCGGGGCCCACCCCGTCCTAGGCAGGCAGGGACCCCAAGTGGGCCCTGGTTTCATGGTAGGCGCCACGCCGGCGGCAGGGGGAAGGGGACGATCGCGCTCGTGGGCCCGCCCCCTTCTCCGGCACCTTACTCGCAAGGTGGTGCGGCGCCCAAAACGGCGTGCAGCGTGCTGGCGCGAGCTCTTCTGATTGGCGGACGGGGACTGGAACGGTGCGGCTCGCTCGATCATCATCAGAACGTTCATGACCTTGCTCGAAAAAAAAAAGGAACGTTGATGGCCGATGGATGAGCAAAAAATGGAGGATTCCGCCCTTCTCTCCCCGCTCTTTTTTTTTTCTGGAGCGATGGAGGTCAATTCCACACGGCCAGCCAAGCATTTTTGCGTGCCCGTCTGGTTCGCCAATGAGGCGCTCCAACGATCCATCCATCAGTTGTTCGCATGCGCGGCCAGCACCTCATCGCTCGAATTCCGTCGCGGCGCAGGGACGAGTTCTTAATGCAAAACTACTAGAGCACGTAGTAGTTTTGTTTTTATCTGCGCAAGACTTTTCAAGGTGAAATTACTATATCTTGTATCTGTCTTACAAATTCCCAAAACAATTGTCAGCTTACGAATGTGGTTTGGATACCTCCGATGGTGCCATAATTCTTATGAAACAAATATTTTATCGAATAGATGCGTGGAATTCAGGTTTACTGCTACTTCTACACTGGTTGGCCACTACTGATGTCCCGGCAAATTAAAAGTGAGCAGCTCTTGTAGCCTCATCAACCGTGCTTAATCGCACAGGAAATTACGTTCCTATCCCTTGGTCCTCACCGCAATTAATACGGACTAGTAATCTTGAAGTGAGCACAGCACAGGGCCATGTCTGTCTGTACGTGTACGCTCCCGTGTTCGTCTTCGAGACTGAAGACTTCTTTCCATTTTTGACAGCTTTGTACGTACTGTACCGGTAACACACTGCTCGTTTTTCAGGGATCTAACGCAGGCTGCGGTAACTTTTATGAACACGACCGCAGATGCACGTACGTGCGTGTGAGATGTGGCACACCTATTCGGTTACCGCTTTCTTTCTAGAAGTGCTTGCGTGACGGGGAATAAATACGCAGCCAATAATAACTTCGCGTGAAAAAGCAGAACGGTAACAATGCTACCACAAGCATTTTGGAATGCAATTCTTTGACCGGGAAATTTTCTTTACAGCTATTGAAGCATTTCACTTTAATACCATGGATCATCATCAGAACGTTCATGACCTTGCTCGAAAAAAAAAAGGAACGTTGATGGCCGATGGATGAGCAAAAAATGGAGGATTCCGCCCTTCTCTCCCCGCTCTTTTTTTTTTCTGGAGCGATGGAGGTCAATTCCACACGGCCAGCCAAGCATTTTTGCGTGCCCGTCTGGTTCGCCAATGAGGCGCTCCAACGATCCATCCATCAGTTGTTCGCATGCGCGGCCAGCACCTCATCGCTCGAATTCCGTCGCGGCGCAGGGACGAGTTCTTAATGCAAAACTACTAGAGCACGTAGTAGTTTTGTTTTTATCTGCGCAAGACTTTTCAAGGTGAAATTACTATATCTTGTATCTGTCTTACAAATTCCCAAAACAATTGTCAGCTTACGAATGTGGTTTGGATACCTCCGATGGTGCCATAATTCTTATGAAACAAATATTTTATCGAATAGATGCGTGGAATTCAGGTTTACTGCTACTTCTACACTGGTTGGCCACTACTGATGTCCCGGCAAATTAAAAGTGAGCAGCTCTTGTAGCCTCATCAACCGTGCTTAATCGCACAGGAAATTACGTTCCTATCCCTTGGTCCTCACCGCAATTAATACGGACTAGTAATCTTGAAGTGAGCACAGCACAGGGCCATGTCTGTCTGTACGTGTACGCTCCCGTGTTCGTCTTCGAGACTGAAGACTTCTTTCCATTTTTGACAGCTTTGTACGTACTGTACCGGTAACACACTGCTCGTTTTTCAGGGATCTAACGCAGGCTGCGGTAACTTTTATGAACACGACCGCAGATGCACGTACGTGCGTGTGAGATGTGGCACACCTATTCGGTTACCGCTTTCTTTCTAGAAGTGCTTGCGTGACGGGGAATAAATACGCAGCCAATAATAACTTCGCGTGAAAAAGCAGAACGGTAACAATGCTACCACAAGCATTTTGGAATGCAATTCTTTGACCGGGAAATTTTCTTTACAGCTATTGAAGCATTTCACTTTAATACCAAATTACATTAGAAAAAAAGGGGTTGCATCGGATGCTACATCTTACTATAGTTGTAACCATGGCGAATTGGCGATCGCATGCATGTGTGGCGCTTGGTAAGGCATTTTTAGTACTTAAACGAAATAGGACACGTACAACTAGACCAGTACTACGTGTCACTGGGATAACCTGCTTTTACATCCGTAAATGAAATGCACTTTGATTATCCTTGAAAACACTTGCGTGGGTATTTGCAGTAGTAGTAAGATTGGGCGAAAGTTATCTGATGCCCGGCGAGGCGATAACTGATCAGGTATAAGCCGTGCTCGCACACGGCTCCACCAGAGAAACGCAGCATGCGGTTCTCGACTAATCCACGGTTGACTCTCTTGATCAAGCGCGGCGCAACGTAACCCCGACGCCGAAACCGCCCCAGCCACTGCACATGGGTCGCGGGCAAGTCAGCACCCACACCTGATCGGGATAAAGCGTAAAGCAGATAGTAACCTGATACAGCAACACTGTCCAAGTTTCCCGTCTGGGGCTGGCACGCTGGGATGAGCAGCCGCTCGGCTCACCACGTGCGCCCCCGAATCGGCAACGCCTTCTCTCCGTCGAGCGTTGATCAGGCCACCAGCCCCACCGAGCCCCGGCTGGCCTGCTATTTCCGGCTGCGAAATTCGGGGACGTATTTTTGCCCCGCAAGCAACCGGGGCGCGCGCCAAATCGCTGCCTGTTCGCTCGTTTCCGGAGCCGAGCCCGAGCCGCCTCCTCGACTGCTTTGGTGATCGATCGATCGATCGATCGGTGGAGTGGAGTAACTCGCGGTCGCGGTCGTCGTTGTGGTTTGTGCCGCGGCAGCATGAGCAACTTGACTTGGCCTCCACAAGAACTGGAATATCCTACGGGTTGATGAAGCATGATAGTGGGAGCCGCCCGCCGAGATTGTATTGTTTTCTTTTAGCGAAAGGGAGGCGATAAACTGAGTTGACCGACCACCATGTTCTAGTTTAAGAAACGCATGCTTCGGCTGAAACAATGTTTACCAGTTTACCTATACACGAGTGGTATGCACAATGAATTATAGAACACAGTTGGAGGGAAGTTCTGGTGTTCATTCGAATGCTAATTTACCAATAAACTGAGTAGTACTCCACAAGCTTTACGTATATATGTTTGCTTCTTCTTTTTTGCGAGGGCGTTTTACACATGTTTACGAGAGGCATTAATCGCGAATTCATGTAGCAATGGTCGGGTATTAACAAAGGACAAATGGACAGAGCCAGGCACGCAAAGGTGTTTTGGAAGAATACAAAAGATGTCACAAAGAGTTCGCGTGAACTCTCGCGTGCACAGAAACTAGCGGTGCTCCCTCCCGTTTGTATGTGGCACCACCATCCGACGCCCCCTCTAGTTTTCCAAAAGAGGGTCACTTTGAGGAAAGGAGTCACAAAATAAATTCGTGGTTATATATAAACAGTAAGTGAGATATAGGGCACTACTAGAAATGGTAAAATTCTCTAGATCTGGCATAAAGGCCTATCTTCGCTTTAAGCAAGTTGAGCACATTTTCTTCTTTCGTGCTTGGTTGATCGAAGCTACCTCCTCATTCACACGGTATATTCATCATTTCTTCTATGTCGGGCACACATTAAAAAAAAAAGGATTCTTTTGTGATTACTACTAGCATTTGGTTCATGCTAATAAATGAACTAAGCATCTAGAAGTAATAAATGAACTAAGCCTTCATTTACTAGCGGTAATATCTGATACTCCTACTAGCAGTGTCGAGTTTGATGCTTCGAAAATGTAAAGTTTTTTGTGATTACTAGCATTTGGTTCATGCTAATAAATGAACTAAGCATCTAGAAGTAATAAATGAACTAAGCCTTCATTTACTAGCGGTAATATCTGATACTCCTACTAGCAGTGTCGAGTTTGATGCTTCGAAAATGTAAAGTTTTTTGTGATTACTAGCATTTGGTTCATGCTAATAAATGAACTAAGCATCTAGATGTAATAAATGAACTAAGCCTTCATTTACTAGTGGTAATATCTGATACTAGCAGTGTCCAGTTTGATGCTTCGAGAATGTAAACTTTCCTTTACAAGATGCTTAGTGCAACAAATATAATTCAAATTAACTGTCATAAACACTAGTATTCTTTGCGACTGATAAATGCTACTATAGTATTTACTGTTCTAGTTTTAGTGCGTGCCTGAATTTTGAGTCCCTGGTGTTGAGAAAGTATACGAGACACAAGCAAAGAAAACGAATATGTTTTTTGGCTGCAAAGAATAACATGGCAAAAGAAAATTCGAAAAAAATAGGGTCTAGAGAGAGAAAATAGGTGCCCATGCGCCCACGCCCAATTGCATGTCTTCTCTGGCGCTGTACCTTTCAGCTTTATAATCTGCCCCCGGGCAAATCCCCCCACTCTCGCAGGCTCGCCCACACTCTCTCTCCTCCTCTTCCTCCTCCTCACTCCTCAAAACTCTCTCTCTACCTCCCCTGAAAATTCTCCACAGACTCTGGTGTTGGCGGTGGCATCTCGCTTAGGCGAGATCCTCCTCCTCCTCCGATTTCCACTCCTCTGCTCCCCCCAAGTCGCCTTCTTTTCTGCAGTCCGCTCCTGAGCTGGCAAGAGCAGGGGAGCCATTGGTGGAGCTCAACTCGGCCCATCCCGGGCTCGATCGGCTTCGGCAGCCGCAGGATTCTGCCAGGTAACTCCGGTTCTTACTGAATTCCACCTTGTTTCGGGTGAAGGAGTGATGACCTGAGCGGGGAAGTGGTAGAATTCTGGTTTCCTCCTCTTTTTTCGCCCGAATTCTGCCGCATGAGAGTTTCCATTCTTGGTAAACGAGCAGTATATAGTATGGCGCTTTGATCTGTGAAATTTTACGAGGAGAAACGTCGCGGTTTCCTCTCCCTCCTTTCCATGAAATCTCTGAGGTGCAACCAGCCAACCACTGCTCCGAGTTCTTGATGAGCTGAAAAGGCTGGGTTTAATTAAGTTTTTGGTTGCTTTTCTCTCTGCCATTTTTTTTGAATTAATAGGTAGTTTTCATCTACTAATCTAGTGTTAATCTAATACTAATATTATGGCTCTGTTTGGCGTGACAATTCAGGCTCCCTGACACCGCGCGATGTATCGGGTCAAGAGCGAGAGCGACTGCGAGATGGTCCCGCAAGACCAGATGGACTCGCCGCCGGCCGACGACGGCGGGTCGCCTAACCGGGGGCCGTCCTTGAAGAAAGGGCCCTGGACGTCGGCGGAGGACGCCATCCTGGTGGACTACGTGAAGAAGCACGGCGAGGGGAACTGGAACGCGGTGCAGAAGAACACGGGGCTGTCCCGCTGCGGCAAGAGCTGCCGCCTCCGGTGGGCGAACCACCTGAGGCCCAACCTCAAGAAGGGAGCCTTCACCCCCGAGGAGGAGCGCCTCATCATCCAGCTCCACGCCAAGATGGGGAACAAGTGGGCGAGGATGGCTGCTCATGTAAGTGCCATGCTGATTTCTCGATCCCCTGCTCCGCACGGCTGCACCTAGGCGTTTCTCTATCAACATGCTCTGTTCTGTTCATTGATCTCCGGGTTTTCAGGGACAATCAATTGGTTTATCGGATCTTCTCGTGCATCATACATGCAAATTTTAATTCAAGATATGTACTGCTAGGATTTACCCCTTCGTGAAACATTTAGTCATGTTTTATGGTGAATGCTTCGTTTCATGTATTGCGATAGGGTCATTAACGTACCAATCTTTTGGTCCCAAAGTTAGTTTCGGTGACTTTTAGAGGATTCCACGTGTAGCAACCAGCTCAAATCCTGGGATCAATATCCTGATCCACAAACCTACTAAGCTTCTAGGATCACTCCTGATTTTGTTTTCTCTTCCCCTTTTCTTGACATGATGGGTCGCTCCTGACTAGACTGTAAAACCAATCAAAGATCACTTTCAAACCTTTTTCTTTTCAACTCATATGATTTTGTCATTGTTACTCTTTTATGGATAAAGACATAGTTGATGGTCATATTCAAAGGTAGGAATACTTCATATGAACAGGAATACTCTCGTTGTCACCAAAAGCAAGTTGGCTTCACCCACCCACCCACCCCAAATGACAGTCTACATGGTGATTGTATTACTGAGAACTTGACATACATTTCAGTGTGACCAAGTGACCATCAACTTCATTTTTGTTTGCAATAGTTAGAGAACACACAGCGGTACTTTTGGCACAATCACTAGTAGTTTGTGTTTACTGCAACTCGATAAGAAATATACTGATTTACAGATGTTTTCAATTGGTAAATATTATGTCTCTAGTAAGCCATTTTTTTTTACATTGATCTATTTGCACAATTTTAACCTGAGCACCTCTTCTCAGTTGCCTGGGCGTACTGACAACGAAATTAAGAACTACTGGAATACTCGAATAAAGAGATGTCAGCGAGCTGGCCTTCCTATCTATCCTGCTAGTGTATGCAATCAATCATCAAATGAAGATGAGCAAGTCACAGATGATTTTAACTGTGGTGATAATCTGGCCAGTGGTCTTCTGAATGGAAATGGTCTTTTTCTACCAGATTTTACCAGTGACAATTTCATTGGTAATCCAGATGCTTTAACTTATGCACCACAACTTTCAGCAGTTTCCATAAGCAACTTGCTAGGCCAGAGTTTTGCATCAAGAAGTTGTAGCTTCCTGGATCATGTAGACCAAACAGGAATTCTGAAACACTCTGGCAGTGTGCTTCCTTCATTGAGCGATACCGTCGATGGCGTGCTGTCATCAGTGGATCACTTCTCAAATGATTCTGAGAAGCTCAAGCAGGCTTTAGGTTTTGATTATCTCAGTGAAGCCAATGCTTGCAGCAAGACTGTTGCACCTTTTGGGGTTGCACTTTCTGGCAGCCATGCCTTTTTAAATGGCACCTTCTCTGCTTCTAGGCCCATAAATGGTCCTTTGAAGATGGAGCTCCCTTCACTCCAAGATACTGAATCTGATCCAATTAGCTGGCTCAAGTATACAGTGGCTCCTGCAATGCAGCCTACTGAGTTAGTTGATCCTTACCTGCAGTCTCCAACAGCGACCCCGTCAGTGAAGTCTGAGTGTGCATCGCCGAGGAACAGCGGTCTTTTGGAAGAGCTGATTCATGAAGCCCAAGTACTACGATCTGGGAAGAACCAACAAATGTCTGTCAGAAGTTCAAGTTCCTCTGCCGGTACACCAGAGTTTGAGATCTGTCAAGAATATTGGGAAGAGCATCCCAGTTCTTTGCCCAGTGAATACGCTCCTTTTAGTGGAAATTCATTCACCGAATCTACTCCTCCTGTTAGTGCTGCGTCACCTGATATCTTTCAGCTCTCCAAAATTTCTCCTGGTGAGTACATTTAATCCTCTATCCTTTCATCAAAATGATTAGTTTAGTTACTTATTTCTTATTCATTTGCAGTACAAAGCCCTTCAATGGGTTCTGGTGATCTGGTGACAGAGCCTAAATATGAGTCTGGGGGTTCACCTCATCCTGAAAACTTCAGGCCAGACGCGCTTTTCTCTGGGAATACAACTGACGTGTCCATTTTCAATGATGCCATAGCAATGCTCCTTGGCAATGACGTGAGTGCCGATAGCAAACCTGTTCTCGGTGATGGAACTGCATTCAATTATTCAACCTGGAGCAACATGCCTCATGCTTGTGAGATGTCGGAGTTCAAGTGAATTTCTTGTAGTTGCTCTTTGTGATGATGAAGGAGATTCTGGCCGTCATTCAGGTTGATTGTTTTGAGGTATAACGTCAGGGAAGCCTCATTGATTGTAATGCTGCATTACTGACAGGTCCTTGAGGGCATGCATCTGCTACCAGATGTGCTCTTCATGCGATAGTCCTTTTGTCCAATAAAGCACGCTAAGAGAAGCCGGTTATTTATTTTTGTTGCTCTGTATTAGAGAACCGTTTTTGTCATCTCCGTGGCCAGGATTATGTTGCAACAACATCATCATTTTGTTTGAACAATGTAAGCTCGGATATTGATGTTGCTATGTACTGTCTCTTTGAACATTTTGCATTTGCGACTGGTAGCATTTTGTTGGAGCATACTGCCCATTCTATTACTTTCTGGATCCTGCGAGATTGATGAATTCTGAGGTGTGCAAACAAATGCACCGATAAATTTCAGTTGAGAAATTATACCTGTATGATATTTAGGTTCCTAATTCAGGGTGAGCACCAATCTTGCGCCCCCAGTTTTGGCTTTCGGTGCTATCTACAACCCGCTCGCTTTTGCTTTATCCGGTGGCCGGAGAAAAGGGCGAAGATGAGATGTCAGACGGTGAATGATTAGCTAAGGTCGCAGCATTGTGGCTTCACAGTTGGAACCCAAAAGACGTATCATCCAGGACCGACGTTGCCGCACCACACGATCGCAGACGCTGGGTACCTAACTTCTCTGATATCAGTTCTTGTCTTGTATTCGTTCCTTTAGTAGCATCTGATCAGTTTCTTTTGTTGCTTCTCTCCCAGTGCTGTGCCGCACGTCGATCTTTCGGACATCCTCGTACTTTTTTTATTGTTATTACTTGAATATGTTATCAGTATATCTCTTTTTTCTCTGGGTCCTGCATCTGCGTGTTCGAGCATCATGCACGCACTACGTGTGCAGGGCTTCCACTGGCCTCTCGGCAGATGGCTCGCTACGCAGACTCGTCAGAGATGTGGAGTCTGAAGGCCTGTGTTGGCATTACTTTTCCTGATGATAAATTTAATCAGTAATCGATCATTGCGAAGCAGACTCAGAATTCAAACTCTTTACAGAAGAATCCTTTCACCAAATTATGTTCGGTTTCCTTCCTGGAGCAGATTGTGCGAACGGAAACCTCAGCACTTTTCAGTTTTCAGACTCGAGTTTTCAGTTCAGTCGCCTGCGCTGGCGGCAGCCCAGCCATTTTTTGGACGCGACGCGTGCGCCAAGCCGCCATGGATCC
>LAPY01000143.1:79194-93647 GCA_000970635.1 Eragrostis tef | reverse complement strand
TCGGGCGAGGCGGAGGCTTCGAGCCCCACTTTCGTATCCTTCACGTGCATAAGCCGAAGCCATCAGCTGGCTATGATAGTGATTAAAGTATCCCCGATTAGGATACCTTAATCTAGGTATCCGACACTTCTCTTCTCCCTTCGCTCCCCTTCTAGTTGTGATGCGCAAAGCACTTCTCTGTTGGCTAAAATCGTCTCCTTTCTCCCTTCTCTCCCTTGTGTTGATTGGTGGCTTGGGTCGCGTTAAAGAATACCCAAGTTGTTACGCTCTGGCTTCAACATATCTTCCTGCCACTTCATGAATCACCTTTTGTGGATTGGTGGTTGCGGTCGCGAAAGAGGATGTCGAAGAAAAGACGCCAAGGTTTTCGACACTTTCATCATTTTGGTCGCTTGGTCGTGGTCACCGAAGTCTGGATTTGGAACCCATGGTCGTCGTCGCTTGGTCTTGGTCGTTGTCGCTTGGTCGTGGTCGCTGTCGTTTAGTCATGGTCGATGTTGTCTGGACGTGGAATTCGTGGTTGCAGTCGCTTGGTTGTGGTTGCAGTCGCATGGATACGAAACTCATGGTCATCGTCGCTGGGTCGTGGTCGCTGTCACTTGATCGTGGTCGCCACCTATACGAGGCACTTGTGGGTCGTCGCTTCCCTTCTCCCTTCGCTCCTCTTCTAGTTGTAATGTCCAAAGCACTTATCCGTTGGCTAAAACGGCATACTTGGCTCGCCTCCTTTCTCGCTTCTCTCCCTTGTGTTGTTGTCTATTTCTGTGCTCACAATGGACTCTCCTAAACTTTGTTGTTCTAAGTAACGAGCGGTGAGGGTGATCAAGGGGTCTCCGTTGAGGATTCTTCCCACCCGAAGCCGTGACTTACAAAGAACCTAGTTTGAATTTCCAACTTGTTTCGCTTAACCTTGTCGCTTTTGTTAATTCATAGCTTAGGTCGCGTTAAAGAATACCCGAGCTGTTACGCCCTGGCTTCAACATATCTTCCTGCCGCCTTTTGTGGATTGGTGGTTGCGGTCGCGAAAGAGGATGTCGAAGACAAGACGCCAAGGTTTTTGACACTTTCGTCATTTTGGTCGCATGGAGGCTTGGAAGAAAAGAAACAAAGTGCATTTCCCAATTTCACTCCCTTCAACTGGTGGCCTTGGCTCAGGAGATCATCGACGAAGCAGCGGTCTAGGGAGTAGAGGGCTTCTCCAAGTTACGGGATTTAGTTTTCCCTTGTTGTGTTTAGTTTGGTCGTTAGGGAGTTTGTTCACGCCTTCATGTACTAGTTAATGTAGGCGGTAGTCTTTACTTTCTTGCCTTTTGGTTGTGGTTTGGTTTATCTTTGTAACTATACTTCGTGGTTGGCTTTTGCTTAGTCTTTTAGGGGACTTCGCCCTGACCATGTTGTAACAATTTCTTCTTCTTTTTAATGAAAAACGTGCTCCGGACGGTCTAAAAAAAAGCATTACTATATTTTCGCATTATATGTCACGCTGCCAATAAATGTATAGCCATGCGATAGAGTGATGATAGCGACACAGTTTGATTTTTTATATTGAAGAAACAAAAAGGGAACGCATCACAGCAAAAGTCGAGGTGCCTGAGTGCTAGAATGATGGCGACCATCTAAAGAAAAACTATAACCACAAAACGGCTAGTGCTTACTATGGGCTGTTTGGAAAGTGGTTTTGTGTTCCAAATCCCATGGACGATTTAGTACAAAATTGAACTAAATTCAAAACATTCATGGAACAAAGCTCTCGTCCAAATTAACAAGCCTCTGGTCCTTGCCTCCTTGGCCGGTTTGGCTGTTCTTATTTGCAGGTGTCTGCCGCCTTCCTCAGAGACCCATCGGAGGATGTTATCAGAATTAAGGAAAAGGATATTAGTACTTGGCAAGAAGGTTTGTACTTTTCTGTATAGCGAAGCAAATTAGTTAACGGACGACCGTAAAAAAAAAATAGTTAACGGACGCCGGCCAGCCTGCACCTTAAAAATTGAGCCGGTCTCACTTTTATGTGCCAAACCAATCGGATCAAATGACTGAAGCATTAAGCAAGATGGTGATCAGATATCAAGCACCAGTTACGTAATTATTTGGATTATTGATTACTATTATAGAATGGGGAAGCATGCATACCGATCAAGTCCTTGTCCCTGCCTGTACCAAGTTAGTTGCCGGTAATGATCCCTGGGCCAGCAATCAACCAATGGATCGGAGGCCCTGATGGCAACGCCACAAGGATGAGCACCTCGGGCCGGCTCGATCGAATCAGAACTAGTCCCCCGTCACTCAAATGTGACGTTTACAATGACTTGCTTGCTCAGACGTCACCAGGCTGCACTTGCACCGTTGGTGCTTCGCGGGTGGCGCGGTAGTGGAAGCTGATGGCTCGTCTCGGCCGGATCCGGGTTGACAACCCCACAGCGACCTCGCGGTTCGTCAAGCGCCCGGCAGACGGAAGCCGGGTGTCCGTCCGGAAGGGTATGAAGAAGCATCTGCGTTCGCGTCTCGCCAGTTGTCGGCAACCGGAGCGCGCTCAGATTTGCAGAATTGGAGGTAGTCCAAGTGGAGGCTCTCGGTCGTTCTCCGCGTGCAGGAGTAGCAAGGCGGCCATTCTGACGTGCGCAGATCGTGTCTGCCTCTCCTCGCTCGGCTTACAAATAACCACCCTTCCTAGAACGTATTCCTCCGCGCTAATAGTATTAGAAGCCATTCAGATATATACAAAAAAAAACTCGAAAGAAAATACGTCGTTCAGCTTCCTTAATAAAAAAATGTCAGCGTTTTAGACCTTTTAACTATTTGTTGGATTGGATAACTCCAACCATGGCTCTCACGCGATATTTATCTATCTCCAAAATATTTAACTTGGAAAAAATGCACTGAGATTCCGGTTGCTTTCTATCCAATCAACTACAAATAATCAATTGAATTCTAAGTATCATAAGAGAAGTAGATTGTTTTCAATGAGTACCTCAACATTCACATTGTTTATCATTTATTTATTTATAATGTGATGGAAGTTTAAATATAGAAAATATTTAAAATATTATTTAACAAAATCATTCGCATGATCAATGTGTAGAGAAAATGGTAGAATCGGCAAGTTAACAAAGTAGGTCCGGTTGCAGCTCTTCATGACCACGATGCACAATAACGTTAGGAATAACATATTAATAATATTCAATATATTGATTTTATATGTATTACCTTTACACATCAATGTCCCTAAATAATCTCTTACATGTTTCTTTGGTTGTCTTACTTTATTGTGCATGAGATACAATTAAATCCTCAATTGTTTTTTTTAGTCTCACGTAAGTTTATTTATTTATCTTATCCGAGTCCATATGGAGAGCCTTGGCTATTCCCAGTAAGAAACAAAATCATATTTCACTATTCATATGCTATAGATAATCTCTGTTAGACCATTGGCTCCTTTAAAAGCTATGAATAATTGGATTATTAATGATGGTTGATTGGATCAACCTGGCGGCCTTTCTCGGGGAAACCATGGAACGCCCCGCCATCAAGGTGAACAAAAATGACAACAAAAGTATGCAGGATCGGATCTATACTTTGGAAGATTGTAGGGAAGTTTTGATACCAGGGATCCTGTCTGCCTTGCTCAGCCTCATTTAGTAATATTGTAATGTTGTTGTCGCATAACAGCTCCTAAGGGTTATTTTGTGAAATAAACTAAAAGTCGTTGAAGATCAAAGAAAATAGATTCACCGGTTTCGATAGTTGTTCTTGTTGGAGGAGGTGAAGCCCTTCCAAACGAGGTTCAAAATATACTACTTCTATATAATTTCAACCTGCAAGATATGCTATTTAACCATATTTTCACGAAGTAATTAAATGAATCAACATTATATAACTTTTTTTTTGCGGGTAACATTATAGAACTTTAAACTCGATATCTTGCTCAATCAAGGGCTCAAAGGCCAACATGTTGATAGTCGGAGCTTTGACAAGCAAAGGTAGTAGTAGTATTTAACGGCAGAGCGCGAGCTTGGCATAACATTGCAAACTCTGTAGGAGCATTAGAGAAGTCAGCCAGCAGAATTTTCAAATCTGATCTTCTATGATAATATGATCAATAATATATATTCGTAGTTATGCCACTCCAAGAAATCTACAAATATACTCAGATTACTGTTGATCTTTTGCATTGTTTGGTGATGCGGTAAGGTTAACGCTTGTTCCCACGCAGGTTGATGTGGTACAGTACAACTGTGACAGTACTATGCAAGTATACTCGTGCCTCCTGTCCACAGCACGTAGGTATCCACACGGGGGCACGTGTCTGCTGGCGAGGTAGAGGCTTCGCTACAGGGCCGGGACAACACATTGCCTCCCGCCGGGAGCATGCAAGAAAGAACTCACGGTGAGTGTGAGCCGGCGAGAGCTCGAACTGTTTCGCGATTGAATCCCATCGATGTCAAGATGTCGCAGCACGGCCCCTCCAGCTGTGGTCGAGACCTCACACTGCGTCCCCGCAGCGCAAATACCAAACTTTCCAAGAACCTGATCGCGAAAGGCTCACCTCCCGGCCGTCGCCATGGCTGGACGCCTGACGTACGTGGCCTCAGGCCAAGTGTCGCCGCGCCGGCTCTCACAAAATCCCATGCGCGCGACGCGAGGGAACGCACCCACGCACCACGCTCTGCTCCCAAAACCCCTCTCTCCCGTGTCCTCTCCTCGCACGGCTCCGCCGCTGACCGCCGGGCCCGGCTCATCTCGCTTTTACAAACCACGGTTACCGCTGTTCCTCCAAGTTTCCCCGCAGTGCACACGCGCTCGCTCTCTTGGCGTAACCAACCATGGTTAATCCCTCTCACAAAAAGAGTTCGTGGTGTGGTGACTGGTGGTGAGCCACGTTTCCTTCTCCATATAGGCAGGGCTCGCCTGCTCTTCCCTGCTCTCCTTCCCATTAGTGGTAACCACCCACCCCTCTCCCTGTCACCTCGCCGTACCCAGCCGTTCAAAGAAAAGTGCAAAGGCAGGAGAGGTGAGGCGAGTGATCACGCCAAGAAAGCACAAACCGTAGCCGGCCGGGCTGAACCCTGGGTTCGCTTCGCAATGAGGAAGCTTTCCCCTTCTTCGTCTTGGACCTCTTCCTCCGCCGCCTTCTCCTCTGTTTCCTCTTCCGCCTCCACGTCCTCCTGCTACGTGCCGCCGTCGTGGTCGACGCCGACGCAGCACGGCAAGAGGAAGAGGAGCAGGTGCACCAGGGCCAAGAATGCCGGCGCAGCTGCCGTCCCGAGGAGGGGCAGCTCCATCTATCGGGGCGTCACCAGGTGCCTGATCATCAGCCTCCCATTTGGTTTCAATCTTGCTTCTTCTTTTTTTTTTTCCTCCCGAAAGACCATTTCAATCTTGCTTTCCAGTTTCCACTGGAGATGGCTGTGACTTGTGTGCTTGTTTGATCTTTTGATTGAGACGTGCGTCATTGTGGTTGTTGATTGGTTTAGGCACAAGGGCACGGGGAAGTATGAGGCGCACCTGTGGGACAAGCATGCTTGCAACCCAACCACGAAGAAGAAGGGTAGGCAAGGTGAATCTTTGTTTATTTTGGCAATGTGAGAATTGTTTTTCTGTTACTCATTGGTGTCCCTCTGTTTGTTTGATTATTTTGACTTGTCAATTTGTTGTTTATGGTGCTGATATTCTCGTTTCTCTGTTTGTTTTGTTTGTTTAAATTTTGTGCTGCAATGTGTGTTCGGCTGCCTCGGCCTTCGTGTGATATGTGGATGTTCCATGTTTGATTGTCTCCTCGCTTCCGATAGTTTATCTTGGTGAGTCAAGATCCCTCTCACATCTGCGAAAAGCTCGCAAACTTTTCTAATGCTATGATTCACAAATTATTCCGCATGGGTTCCCAACTGCATTGTGGTGAATCGGATTGATTTTGATTTTCGAATCTGCTACTGCTTTCTTCCATCTTTTCAACAAAAGAGACATCGAGTGTGGGGATAAAAGTACTTTTGGGTAAAGGTGAAACCGTGAAAGGACTGCATTTTGCCTGGCCTGATGCAACTCTGCATTCAGAATTCAGAAACGTTTGCACAAACCATAAGATGATTCAGCATTTCGGCATGGATTTAGATCCTAAAATTTTGTTTCTGCTCAGGAGCTTATGATAGCGAAGAGGCAGCGGCCCGCACCTATGACCTTGCTGCGCTCAAGATTTGGGGCTCTCGCTGTGAACTCAACTTCCCAGTAAGTTCATTGTGCCTCATCTGTCCTTGTTACAGTAGTACTCCTAACACTATTTTCGCTACACTGAACCTACTCCAAACACTATTTTCGCTACAGTGAAGCTTGGATAGGAGCTTACACGTGTGAAGTTTAAGCTTTCTCTGTGATAAATGCAGCTTGAATCGTACAAGCAGGAGCGTGAGAAGATGCAACGCACGACAAGGGAGGGGTACCTGGCCACTCTGAGGCGCTGGAGCAGCGGCTTCTCGAGAGGCGTCTCCCAGTACAGGGGAGTGGCGAAGTAAGAACACGTTGCATGAACTATAGTACTAATGTGCATCTGTATCCATCTGATCAACTGATCAAGCACTAACTCCGTAGCTCTGTCCAATGCATCATCGATGAGTTCGCAATGCCACAGTTCACAAACTGTTTGTTGATGCTTGTGCCAGCTTCTCTGCAATTCTACTGCAACTTTCTGCTGCCATGCTCTACGTCTGAATGATCTTGCGTGGCGATGAGAAGCGCTAACGTGAATTTTGGCTTCTGCAGGCACCACAACAGCGGCCGATGGGAGGCCAGGATTGGCCATGCCGGCGGCAAAAAATACATCTATTTGGGGACATTCGGTATATATCTTTCTCGTTTTTCAACTACATTTTGATGATCGCAAGAAACCTCATTTGTTTACAGAACCATTGCACACATGTTACTGTCGTGTCTACATGCATGCAAAACATCGTTATCTCTTTGACAAATACGTGCGCCTTACCTGCATTTTACACCCTGGTCAAATGACTTTGCCGAAGCCCCTGCCCGCCCTGCGTCTCATTGTTCATTTCAGACTTTTCAGTGTGCGCCCTTGTCATTTTGATGGATGATTTGCCTTTTGCCGTGTGATCATTATGCTTCTTTTCTGCATACTGCTGCTGTTGTGAAGGCCCGCAGAATGTAGTACAGCATCTGAATGGTTGGTTGGGTCCCCTTGGATCTTCGTCTGCAGGTAGCCAGGAGGAGGCAGCCCGGGCCTACGACCTCGCGGCTCTAGAATTCCGGGGCCACAGCGCGGTCACCAACTTCGACGTCAGCAGCTACTTCCTCCAGCAACCGGGCTCCAAAGCTCAGCCGAAGCTGGTCCTGCAGCCCAAGGACGAGCCTGTCGACAATGCACCGCTCTCCAGGGCCCAGCCGACGCCGCCACTGCTGCAGCCCAAGCCCGAGCCCGAAGACGACGACCACGCGGCGGCGCTGCCGCCCGGGCCGGCGCTCCTGGACGCCGACGACGTGGCCCCGGCCCGCCGCGCCCTCGCGCCCGGCTGCGGCTTGCCGTCCGACGACCTCCCGCTGCCGGACCGCGTGCGCTTCGAGGATGACATCGAGGCCCTCTTCGATGCCGCGCCCGGCTCCGGTGCCGTGCCTTGTGGTGACGCCTCTCGGGCCTGGCTGTGAGCCGCCGGCCGGCCGGTGACGTGCGATGCTTCGCCCGGCACGTTCGTGCGTGCCCATGCATGTACGCATGGTGCGCGTACGTGTCGCCGTGGCGAGGTGCGTTCTGCATTTTTTTGGGGGGCGCGAAGTGAAGCGCTGATGCGGTGGGATTTTGCGGGTAAATGCTTGTGATGTGGCCGCTCTGCTTTTGCCTTTTGGAGGACGTGAAAGTGGGAGCGAGAGGAGGCACAAACTTTTGGGGTCGAAGCTTTGCCATGGTACTTGTAACTTGTCGGCTAACGACGCACTACCATAACAGTTATCCGGTCATCCAAAGTTGGATGCCGTGTGCAGTGATGCCCAACGGGCACTGTGGGTTATGTTTCTCTGTGCTTTTTGCATGTGTGTTATTCTAGGGACTGGCGATGACACTCGGAACTGACAAAGGTTAGTATTATGCCAACCAAGCATGGAGCAACACAACACAAGTGTGGCTCTACAAAATCCCTCATAGATGAGTACTCTAGGATTTGGACAGTCTCATGCGTACTAGGATTTGACTACATACCGTGTCATGCGCGGGATAATCCGGGCTTCCATTAACTTGTTGCGACACTGCCATTTGTCAATAGAGCGCATGTGGTTTCAGCTAGAGCATTCGGATGTCTACCATTAGCAGCTAGCTTTCTTTGACCACCATCGTGTCTTATTCTTTCCTTCTTGCAGCATTCTATTGTTAGTGTGTTACCGACGCAAGAGCGAGTTCGGTCCATACGTTATGTTTAGTCCCCTGGCTAGATTCGTCGGACAAAAAGAAAAAAATTCTTCTCAGAAAGGGAGCAAAATATGAGAACATTTATGCTTGAACAGGACCCTCTTTTGGCAAAACATCCCAGCCCGCGGAATAAAGCGCGGGTAAAATCGAATCCGCACTCTACAACTAGCCCATATTGCGTTAAGTTGGGCCCTACATGCCAGTCCAAGCAAGCGTCGCATTCGAGCCCACCTTTATCTATATCATATCCCGCCTCGGGCCAACCGCTCGGACCGCACCGCAACGCAGCCACAGCCTTCGTGTCGCATTTGCGGCGTTGCCCTCCCGTGTCCGGCGATCCGCGCGCGCAGATCGCAAGCCCGGGAGTGCAGAGAGAAGAAGGGAGGGAGCTCGCATCGGCGGAGGAGGCTTTCGCCGCCGTCTCGGTAAGTTCTCTACGACTCTAGCTCGTAACCATGCCCCAACCATCCCTTCGCGCTTTGCCGGAATTCCGCCCGCGCGCCCGTGGATCTGATCGGCTTGGTCGTTTGGCGGGTGGATTCGAACCCGTTGATCGGCTTGGTCGTTCTCGTTCATTTTCCCTCGGCATGACTTAGCTTTGATTGCACGCTAGCATCTGCGAATCTGTTTGTTCGTTTGTCTCTGTTTTTTTTTCGCGCGATTCCGATTCGTTCCCGCGCCACGCTTTGGATCCTAACTTGGGATCCATTCCCGCGGGATCTCTTTAGGCCGTGCTTCGATTGCGGGGGCACAGGTGCGTAGGGTGCTGTGAGCGACGTGTTGGGATGGAAGCGAGTCTCTGAGGATCTACGTGCGCCTGGCTGACCCTTGTTTGGTTTCGGTTCTGTCGCAGGGAGAGATGGGTCTCTCGTTCACGAAGCTGTTCAGCCGCCTCTTCGCCAAGAGGGAGATGAGGATTCTGATGGTTGGGCTTGATGCGGCTGGTAAGACCACCATCCTCTACAAACTCAAGCTCGGAGAGATCGTCACCACCATCCCCACTATCGGTGAGTCCTTCCTCCACCATATGCTTCTGCTTTGTATGTTACGCATACTTTGCGAAGATGCAGCTGTGGTACATCACCTCTATTCTCTGAATGCAAACTCAACCAGAGCTTATTTGAGCCATGCAAAAGTTCAGCAAACTCTCTCCTGATTGCTGAATTGTTTTTCTGCATCCTGTCATTTTTGTATGTCAGAACAGTAGTAACTTGACAAAACAGTGATGCGTTCTGGATGATATGCCACCGATTTCAAACTTTTTTAGGAACATGTTATTAGTAGCATTCGATTGAGAAAAACTCAACTAGGGGGAGAGACGTGCACCCTAGCATTATAACATATAGAATCTAAGAATATTATTTAATCACACACCAGAATATGTATGCTTTAGATTTGCTTGCAGTCAGTAAATGCGAAATATATCTTACCATGTAGTTTTACTTAACTTCCACAGATACAACTTGCTTATGTTGAAATTTTGCAGGATTCAACGTTGAAACCGTGGAGTACAAGAATATTAGCTTCACTGTGTGGGATGTCGGTGGCCAGGACAAGGTGAGGAAATCTGCTTACAAGTGACTTTTATCGCAGATGGATTAGTCAGAGTATCAAACCTTTGCAAATGTTTTTGTGTGATCAAGATCTATATCCTCTGTTGTATAAACTATTACCATGGAGTGACTGTTTATAATTCTTTATGTCAAAACAGATCAGGCCCCTGTGGAGGCACTACTTCCAGAACACGCAGGGACTCATTTTTGTTGTGGACAGCAATGATCGGGAGCGTGTCGTTGAGGCTAGGGATGAGCTCCACCGGATGCTGAATGAGGTAACATACTGGTATCACTGTAGTTTTTCCATAGAGTTTTATTTGTTAAAATGTCCAGTCTGTATCTACAATTCTAGGTTTCAACAACCTTTGCAACTGGAGAATTAACTGGTTTGCGAAAAATAGAGTTTTCTCTGAGCAGCTTATGATATGAGCATATGGATGCTAAGATACCAACTCGGAACATTAAACAACTCCAGTATCCTTTTTTTGCGGGGTTAAAACACTTAGTTGAAATTTCGGATCCTCTGTACATGCTGTATTTGACTTAATTCCTAATTGATTGGTGACAATTTTTGTGTTGTAGGATGAGCTGCGTGATGCTGTACTGCTTGTGTTTGCAAACAAACAAGATCTTCCTAATGCCATGAATGCTGCTGAAATTACTGATAAGCTTGGTCTGCATTCGCTTCGCCAGCGGCACTGGTAAGCAGTTTCAATTTTTTTCTGTATAAATATTCCGGTACCTCTTTCTTTCCCAAAGCTTGGTCAAAGTTGCGTTGATATTATGAAATCAAGAAGGGTGCCAACTTGGACGTATTTGCAAGTAATTTAACAACTACTATATGCATGCTAAACACTGAAATGAAATTATTCCCCTGGGTTTCAGGTACATTCAGAGCACATGTGCTACATCTGGTGAAGGGCTGTACGAGGGGCTTGACTGGCTTTCCAACAACATTGCTAACAAGGTAATGTTAGCCGCATATAGTATTTCGATATCTTGTTTTGCTTTTGTTAAATACAAGTAACTTTGGAGCTTGTTCTGATTGTATAGCCATGTATTAGCTGCTGAGTATGTTTGGAACTGGAGCGCTTCATTAGGCATAGAACAAAGTTGAACAATCTGAAACAACCATTTCCCTTGGGCTATCATACTTTACAGTATTGCATAGGATGGTCTCTGAGTTATGATCTGCTATAATATTCCCATTTCATTTATTTGTGCAGGCTTAAGAACTTTTCGGCAGGGTTCCAGCAAGATGTCTGAGCAACTAAGGGCTGCCATTTACGTATTATAAGATTATAAACTGTCCAATAGATAGTGTGGGTGCTTGTGAAGAAAGAGCTCCAAGTCCTCTTTTGAGGGGCTATTATCAGAATTTTTTTTTTTGGGTGGTCTGAGTGTATCGTAACATATGGTGTGATAAATCAAATTAACATGCTCTGCAATACATATTTGTGAATTAAGCGCCGGATATGAGTTGTTATGGCATGCTTTGCTATACGCAGATAACATTACCTTACATGAATTCAGATAACATTACCATGCATGAATTTTCTTTTGCCAATTGAGTGTTGTGCCTGGTATGAATTTGTACGCAGTAACCCAAGAAGAAACAGTGCCACGTTATGCTGGTATCAATATAAACTCTCCCCAAGGAAAAATATGGCATTAGTTACATGTTAAGAGAAAGATGCAGGAAAGTAACCACAAACCTGGCGTAATCAACTTCCAGAAGGCAAATATACAATGCACTTAAATGCTCGTTCATTCAACTAAACAAATGAACTTGTTACAGTACATTGTGTGTTTGGGTGTTATACATGATACATTCGAGGGAGACTCAGACAAAAATCGGAACTCAACGTTTTCCAAGGATACACTGACTGCACCAATATCTGACCTGATCAGCTTAATTCCCAACATTCCTCAGCCAACCATTGTCAGTGTGAAGCCATTGCAACAGAGTTCCAATCGTGGTATAATCCATAAGGTTTTTGCCTGGAAAGCTCACAATGAATACATGGTACAAGTCGAATCTCTATAAGAAACCTGCTGGGAGAAAGGCAATATACTTACAAATAAATATTTTGTGGATCAATTTCATTAAACAAATTGATGAAGAAGCGGAGTCCATCTGGGCTGTCATCCCTGCACAACAGGCCTGAGAGAAAAAAATATATATTTCAGTTTCACTTTCGAATCAAACACATAGCTTACAGAAAGGGAAAAAGAAACGAGTAGCCCCAACAGACCTTTATTTTCTGCATTTTGCAGATGCTCCTTTGCTAAAGCTGGAGCAATTCCAAGAGTGAACGCTGCATCACTCGGGCTGATTCCCTTCTGAAGAGCATCCGGCTTTTGTGCAAGTGATGAAATCCTTGCAAATACCTATGTTTACCAAGAAGAAATGATCGGTGTGTTAGTGCCAAGTGCCAAAAACATTGCTAATGGCAAATATAGACAACAGCAAGAACAGTGGTGACGTATAATCTGCTACCAGAACCAATGCTGCTTGGCTGCAGTATGTGGTTTAGCTTCATTCAGTATGCACATAACATGGCATTGTGACAAATATATGTGAGATTGCTTACCTCTTCATCACTATGTGTCTTCGTCTGGATCACTTTCACTCCACTATCAAATTTCCTGAGCATGACTGGGCTGCTCATTACAAATCAACATCTATAAGCAAAACATCAAAACAATGATTAATAGCTGGTGATGAGCCAGCTGGAGAGGCATCTAGACTAGTCTTTGGCACCATTTTGATAATCCTGGATTTGTGTTTAGATAGGTAGAGACTTGGTAATTATCAAATGCATAATTTACATACACATCAACTTTCTCCCAGAGCGAGCACGCTTGCAAAAGATCTTCTGGCGAGATCAACTCTGGATATACAAATAAAAAAAAAGTTAATCTCGGAACACGAGTGACAAGGAAATGCCCTAAAGATAAAGTAGCAAATGCACAGACCTGTGCCCCTAGCCCGGTTGAAGAGACAATATACATCGACTAGTGCTATCATACCGCCTGCTTTCTCGAGTGGTATACGTACAAAGTCAGCCAGCTGGTAACGAACGATGAAATAACAATTAGTAAGTCACTAGAAGTCTGAAGGCATGAACAATTGAATGTACATGCGATAGTCTACATACTGTCGTTTGTTGCTGATTTTATGAAGAAAAAAAAGACACATTATGTTCAGCAACATAATACCCCATACCCTCTTTATGTTTGTGTTTACTGAGAGAGATAGAGACAGTGCTCCTGACAAAATTATAAAAATACTCGATGATCTAACTCATGTGTAAGCAGTGTGGAAGATCATGAAAATAACTAGAAATCACCACTCAATTGAAAACAAGGTTCCTGGCCAACAGAGAAGGAAATAACTGTTTCTGTCAATCAAAGCACTTTGTTCAAAAGACTACCACAGTGTATTTGCCTTTCAGTGATGAAAACCTTGGTTAAACTAACGTGCATCCGATATTTCAAATCGATGCATTATCACTGCCAAAACAATTAAGCAACCAAATAGTGAAATCGTTCACTACATTAGCAGTAAAGCTATGAACATGCAAGTAAAGTCTATTACCTGCAGTGACAATTGTTGATGGTATAAAGCACCAGCAGTTTCTTTTGTCACGGGAGACACGATACCAACACTCAATAGCCAATCCTGCATGTCTTGCTTAGAACCCATCTCTTCATCATTGGAATTCGATTGAGTTGATGAGTTTGTTAGAAGCTTTAGCCTCATCTTCTCCGCTAACTGCATCATCTCCTTAGCTTTGCTCTGGACAGAAAACAACCATTAGTTTCAAACAGGAATATGGTGATCAAAATCACATGATTGCATCAAATGTGTGCGATTCGAACCATGAGGGCATTGAGATCCTGGAACGCATCCTGCAAGTTCTGCCCAGCGCTCTCCCACGCCTCCTGCTCCATCCGCAGTATTCCCGACACCCCAACCACGGGCATGCGGATCGCGATATCCTCCGCCGCCGGCGCGGCCCCTTCCGCCACCGGGGCGCCGCTAGTTGGAGCCGCTGCAGGGGCCACCTCCCATGCTCTCGCGCGGATCTCCTCGAGCAGTCTCCCGAAGAAGACATCGACGTCAGCCTTGCAGGTGACGACGATGGCGACGACCTCCGATCGTGCGGGGGGCAGGGAGATCTGGAGGCGGATGCGGTGGTGCGACGACGACGAGGAAGAGGAAAATATGGAGCGGAGTGGGTTGTTGGTGTGCCTGCGGTGGGGAGGGTAAGCGTGGACGACGGAGGCGAGCGGGAGGGCGCGGGCGGAGCGGGAGGGCTCGTGGAGGAAGACGAGGCGGTGGGAGGTGAGCGCGAGGAGGCAGCCGCGTAGGGGCGCGAGGCGCTGGTTCTCCTCGGACTCGAGGTCGACGAGCGGGAGGAGGTTCCGCTCCACCTCGCCGGCGGACAGCACCGGACGGCCGGACACCGTCACGGGCGCGGACTGCAGCC
>LAPY01000143.1:34260-46248 GCA_000970635.1 Eragrostis tef | reverse complement strand
GCGGGGAGGGGAGGCGGGCCCGGATCGCCACCGGGCCGCACGCGGTGGGGTTGGTTGCGATTGGGGCGGGGAGGGTGGAACGGGCGCATGTCTGGGCCGGTGTTTTTTCCTCAGGGAGGAGGTGGCCGCCCGGCGGTAATGGTTGGTGGGGACTGGGGAGAGATTTTGGGTAGGGTTTTAGGACTTCGGGGAGGAAGGAAACGAAAGCGGGACCAGAGAGGCCTTGCGTCTTGCGCCCTTGCGCGCATATCTATCTTGCTATGGGCCGTTGTTACTTCACAAACCCAATGACATTTTGTACTGACACAATATTTGTGGTTTTTTTTTTCTTCACATGTCCATCACTTTTTTAAAATGAAAAAAGTCCATCGCTTCACGTGTAACTGGAGATAGACGTGGCTGGATGGCGAAGGGTTAGAAAAAAAAGAGCTAAAAAAAAGAAAAAAAACAAATATAACTCCAAAAACTTCAGATACAACAATACCATGGTTAGGATGTCTCGCAAAAAAATAAAGTACTGAACAGGACTTTGTGAAGAAGTTTCACAGCCTTTTTCTTTATTATTACAGAGGTAGGGAAGATTTTCCAGCCTTTTTCTTTATTAATTCCTTGTCATGCGGCAGCGGCACGGATGGCATGTATGCACGGTCATTTCGACGGACTTGTCAACCGCAACGGTGCATGACCGAAGATAAGACCCTGCACAATAGCCTTTAGCCATGATCTTGCTCGAGATGGTGCCACACACTAGCGCCTCGGCCGGATGAAACCACGGCCGCAGTAGTGACACCAGATCAGGCCATGTTGTTTCACCATTGTTCATCGATTTGGGATGGGAAACAGGGGAAGCTGATGAAAGGAACAAGGCCTAACGAGAGGGAGAAAGAAGTCAGCAGAAGTGCCGCCCTCTCTTGCTCGCTTGAGGTCATCGTGCGTGCCATCGTCTCATGCTTGGGGGTCCCTGTTGCCACCGTCCTTCAAGCCGCATGTGCTTCCAATGGGGCGCGACTCAGTTGGGAGGAGATGTGGGCCCGCTTCGTTGGGAGAAGCTGATGCAAGAAAGTGAGACAAAAATCCGTTCTCATTCCTTTTACCTACTACTGGTTACATTGGCTAGGGCGGAGACCTGCAGGGGTGATGCCAAAATGTCGGCGAGCGATGTTGTGGCAAGCGCATGCAGGGAACGTCAACGACCGCCAGATGCAATGAAATTCTTTTGAAGCAATTATGAAGACTTTTAGTCAAGTCCTTACGTCATATCTTGTCAATCGGTTCTTATTCAAATGGATTTACCATCATATCCTCTGTATTCCATCAAATTTTCATGGTTTTTAGAACTTTTAAGAGGAAAGAGATAAGGTTTTGAAGCACAATTGACTAGACACTTCTAAGCACAATTAAAAGGCCAAACGATTTTGCATTGAGGTTTTGAAGCACAATTGACTAGACTTCTAACCACAGACAATTGACTAGACACTTCTAAGCACAATTAAAAGGCCAAACGATTTTGCATTGAGGTTTTGAAGCACAATTGACTAGACTTCTAACCACAGACAATTGACTAGACACTTCTAAGCACAATTAAAAGGCCAAACGATTTTGCATTGAGGTTTTGAAGCACAATTGACTAGACTTCTAACCACAGACAATTGACTAGACACTTCTAAGCACAATTAAAAGGCCAAACGATTTTGCATTGAGGTTTTGAAGCACAATTGACTAGACTTCTAACCACAGACAATTGACTAGACACTTCTAAGCACAATTAAAAGGCCAAACGATTTTGCATTGTGGGTCCACTCTGTCAGCCAGTCCTCTCTATCTCTCTGTCTCCATTGCTAGCGAGCGCGGGACACGCACACGCGGTCGTGCATGCTCTGACGCCGTACGCCGTCGTTGGATCTCCTCTATGGTTGCCAGCCAACCCCACATCGACATTGCCGCTCCCTCCATCAAACACGATCTTAAAGCCATACTAGCTATTACCCGATCTATTGCTTACAGCGTGCCCAAAGGCAACGATAGCTGCTAGCTCTTGTGGAACGCTTTTTTGGTGTAACATAGAGCTGTCAGCCTCTATGAGCGGCTTAGCGCTAGCGTTTGGAGAAGCGTTACTGGTCCTCTCTCTCCTCTGTGTTCTCTATAAATAAATATATATATGCTAGCGATAACGATACCCGTTAGGGACGCTCTTAGTATGGAAATGCCGTGGAAGCCACAATCCCGACCGTTTAATTCCTCGTAGAGGCTAAAAGGTGTTGTTTGAACATCTTTATCCCCAAACAATCTGATGAGGACATCCCTCTCTTAAATGCAAATGACACTTCTCTACTGGACATTCAAGTAGCAATCACTAGAGCTCGTGCCTGTTAATTGAATTTAGAGGTGAATTTGTTCTTAAGTAAAGTTTTATAAGTGAATGTTGAGAATAGTATACTACCTAATGATTATATTTTACTTAGGAACAGAGGAGAAGACCAAGAAGGAGCTGGAGAGGGGCTTAGAGGTGGAGGAGACCAGCACGGGCGTTCATGTCAAGTCAGGAGGCCCAATTCAAGTCGACTTCGAGTCAGTTTCGGAGTCCAGTAGCAGTCTTCACTAAAACGATCGCCCAGGTCGCATGCGGGCTCGGTTTTGGATGTTCTTACATATGCAAGGAAAGATAATTTAATCACCTTTCCAATGGAACCGGTCTCATACCAAAATTCATCCGGAGTCATCAGGAATCGTCGAAACAAGTTGACATCTAGAATCTGTCTCGGTACTGCGCCACTGTCTTTGGCTTTTGGTCCGTGTATCTTGTGTGAGCCCACTAAAGGCGCGTCCAGGACAGGGGGTCTTGCACGTCCCCAAGTCTTTATTAGTAGCCGCCGCCACCCAAGTTAGGGTTGGGTTTTGCTTAGATTATTCTTCTTTGACAGTTTCGCCGTTCATTGGTTTGTGAGACCCCAACTTGTGAGCTTAATCATTCATCTTTGCAAATTGAGTCGCATTCTCTTTCGTTCTTACTTGTGTTCTTCGATTCGCAGGCAGAGATTAGCCTTCTGGGCGAGATCAATCGTGCTTGCACGGTTGATAACCATAGAAGACGTGGTGCTGCGATTGCGGGGTTTCAGATCGCGTTGTTCGAAAGCCGAATCGATTTGTGTCATGTCTCCACCAAATCGCCGTTTACCAGAACTTTTCGGAAGATCGGACACCCTAGTTCACATCACAATCCAATACTATGCTGAAACCTCTAATTGCGTAATACACTGGACACATCGTGGTACATTGGAAATGGCCTAAATACACATGTATGCAAGTCAGGAGAATAAAAATGAGAATAGAAAACAATTATGACCTCTTATTTTACTTAAATATTAGTTTGAGGGTATTTCTTTGTTTCTCATTCCATAGGCCCACCATAGGTGAACATGCCTTCAGAGCTGATCGGGGATACAGAATATATGACCTTGTCGGTCATAAAGTCACGTGAATTTTGTGTAACCTTGGATGCTTGTCCATTTTGATCAATAATGTGAATATTGCTTAAGGACGCAGCTTTTTTTCTTATTGTTAAACAGAAATCCGCTTCCCATTGGAGCCACCCGAGTTGTGCGAGTCTGCACAAGACCAATTAACTTGATTTCGTTTGCTTCGCTTAATGATTTCGGGAAGTGTCCAATTAAGTATGGCTCTGAGTCAAACCCAATATGTACTAGCCAATCTCCACCTGAATCCTGGATTTATTTAAAATGGAAAGATGGAAAGAGAGTATCACATTTTATGGTTCCAAGTCTACACATGTGTAATAGATTACTATAGAAATACTAGGAAAACATGAATTTTTTTACTACTTTGAAAACTTTGAAGATGATGGTACGTTTGATCTCACCAGGGTTAGACACAACATCAATGGTAGCTCCTGGTACTATAGGTATGTTGGCTTCAGGTATGAAGCCAGGACACTTTAAGTTGTAGCAACCGGTATATTGGTAACCATCACGCTGTAATATAAATTGTTAATAATTTCAGTATATAATAAGAAAAAAGTGTAAAAAAACTAAGGTGGTTTATTACCGTCCAGTAAACAAAAAATGAGTTTTGGAATCACCATACAAACCTGGATAAACCTAAAAAAAGGATCACAAAATTATGTAAATTATGGTCAATTCTGGCAAGATTATTGTGTCCAATAGTCCACAACACCATCCATGTTGTAGATGTGGCATAAATAGATTTTATCTCCAATAGCTAATTAAAGAACAAGATAATTACATGCCATCCAACACTAATCCCATTGAGACTTGAGGGTGGATTATGACTGAGGTTGTTAAGTTGAATAACTACTCCACTTGCTTCATCCTGGTCCATGGTAAAACCATACATATCACTTGTTACTTCAACTCCATAGAAACTCCGTGAGCTCAATGTGTCCTGCATACTAGAAAAATAAAAGAAAATGATAACATTTATATAAAGTTCAAAAAAAAGGTAAATGACTCTCTTGGTGTGAACACTTGGTGATTATTGATGTCATGTAGCTCATATTGTTATTATTCAAACTTTTCTGTCATAGGGTGGATTGTTCCGCTCAGATATTTTAATAGTATCTGTTGGGTTTAGTGATAATATTGGTATGGTGGAATGAGACAAACATCAAATGAGAAAAATAGTTGTATTTTATTTTTTTTGATATCACTTGATATTAGTATTGTTTCTATATTTTGGACATAAATTCCAAGCTATATACAACATTAATATTAAGGAAATAAAATACAATAAATACTTCATGAACAACTATTAGCGTAGAAATTAGGTACAATGATGTATTTATACTATTCTACGCATTTATAAGATTCCATCCATGTGATTTCAACCATCAATTGTGAGTTTTGCTTTGAGTCCTAAGTGTAGAAAGAATCAATAAAAATGCTTCATCAATTCTATCAAACTTACTGTGACAGGCCCACCGTGTGAACCATATAAAAGCAACTTAGCAAAGTTGACTACTCAGAAAGCCACACTGGATCAAAGTAGGTGAAAATGAACTACAAGACTATAGGGTATGCAAATATATCAATAAAGAAATATGATGAATGTGAGACATAATTTCAATATAGTAACAACATGAGCATCATTGCAGCAACAATATATCATCCAACCTTCCAACTCCAACATCATTATGAGGAATAAGTAAACTTAGTCATGAAACTGGAATCACCCATAAACATAGCTCCATTAACCGGAAGCACGGCACATTCGAATGATTTAAAATGAACTCTGCAGAGCCTGTCCAACTTTACCCATAGGATATCCCCGGCATGCGCCTTGCCAGAGATAACATGTCGATAGACAGAGGTACAACAAGTTACCCACACTCTTTCCATATCTCTCTCACATTAATTCACTCCTGAGGCACGACAGGTCCCATCTTAGCAACGAATGCGGACTTAGCCGAGAGGTCATTCGCCTTACATGGGCAGCCTCGGGTACACTGTTGTAGGACTGTTACCAATCATGTCCGTCGAGTCGGTCCTTATGGCTGGACGAAACTATGTTTTTATCACGACTTAGCTAACCATTCCTCATATCTTTCATTGTAGTGACAGGCCACATAACCACAAAGGTACATGTGTGCCTAATCACAAACCCACCTCAACATATCCACCATCCGTTCCACAACAATAGATCATTGCTACAACAGTGATAACTCCATATTAACCTTATCCTAATCATACCTCATACCATCTGCTAATAGTTTCACTTCGAGCTAGGTTTATATCTCGGCTTCTTTGGCTAATGTGGATAGGTTGGCCATTTCATGCATATTAGGTTTGGAACCTCTAGCATATTCATTTCCATGATCCTACGACCAGGACTAAATCAAAGAGAATACACAATGCAAATATCAGTAATCACAGGTGCTACATGATCGATGGGAGTGTGACTTGCCTTCCTGCTCAACAGCGTCGTCTTTCTTCTCCCAGACCTCCTGACCTCCCGGTCCGACCCCCTCGTACTCTATCGCGAAGAACAAAATAACCAATAAAGCGAGAACACTCAAATACAAATAAATAGAATAACTCGATAGAACAAATAAAATAAAAGAACTTTGAACGGAAAGTTGACCCTAGGCTTGATTGGATTTCAGGAGCTATGATGGACGTTTATACAGGAAATGTGATCATCTTGGAAAGCTTGTTAGCATGGGTAGATATAGGAGTATCAGTATGTTTCGAGTATCAGTATGTTTCAAAAGTAGTACGGGCAACATACATCAGTATCTTAATTAGCTCTCAAGGTCATTGGTACTGTTGAGAGCCACAGCACTAATTGGAAATGCACTGGTCTGTTTGCTGGGCGGGAGAAACTGTATGTAAACACACTATATTTTATTCAGATTTCTAACTAGCTGGCCAGAAGCAAAAGAAGACTGAGTTAACTGATGGTCGATGGGATTTTGGTTTGGCAACGTAAACAAATACGTATAGGCAGGCATGTAAAACAAAGCAGGCAGAACAAGGCATGTGCGGGTGCAAAAACAAAGCTTCGGCCAACACAGGTTAATGGACCTTTGGCTAGTGGTACACGGCTGGCCCAAAGAGCATAGGACGCACATAACGGGGACTTTGTTTCTAGACTAGAACTCAGGAGCTCGTCAATGGCGGAACTACAGATTGCGGCAGGGGAAAACAAATTCCGGCGACAAAGCTGCTCCGGCAGCAAGAGAATCGACAGACGGGGTCCTCTGGCCATGGCGAATCCATTTGTGGGATTTCTAGTCAATATGAACTGCTGCAGGTGGTTGGCGGCGACGCGGCAGCCCAGCGCGACGAGCGGCTCGGCGGCACGGCTCGCCGGCGACGGGAGCAGCAAGGTGGCGGCTCGGGGATATTCAGGTTATTCAGGCAGAGATTCCTGAGCGGCGGCGTGGACAGCAACGCTGCGGACGGGGAATCGAGCGGAGCGACTGTCGCTCGCCCGACAACAAAAAACAGAGGCTCGTACAGAAACACATGGACTAATTAGTTCGTGCAAAGATTCAACCTTGGGCTCTAGACTAGAATACAAGAGAGCAACGATTTCCGGGGATTGAGCAGCTCACCGTGAGCTCCCAGGAAGAACAGAGCTTCAGCTGTGCTTGCGATAGTTCATGAGCTTAGGATTGGAGCAGGGAATCGGATAAGAATAAAGTAGTGAGCTGTGGCTTTTATACCATGAAGCTCCAGAGCCCTTTGCCGTTGGATTAAGCGGTGCACACATGAACGGCAAGGCAAGAAGTCGTGTGCCTCTGAGAAAGCACAAGGGAGCCGCACTGCCGGCGTACGCCCGCACGTGTACGTGCGGCGATACCGTATACAGACGGCAACCTAGGCTGAGCTAAAATCAGTGCATTCATAGTTGGAGTTTAAGACCTGGTCTGGTTAGAAGGAGTGCGTCATGGAATTCTAAATGGGATAAATGGTTTAGAGATTTAAAGGTAGAAGATAAATCAAAGAGAACCAAATAAATAGTAGAGCAATCTCATAATAACAAGAAAAGCAGAAATGGACTAAGAAAAGAGAAGAAAGCAAATAAAATATTTTCGAAAAAAATACCCTCGAAAAACCGGGTGTTACACTTACAAAAATCGACATTGCACCATCATGAAGTTGAAACACATTCTTCTCATTAGAATGCTGAACTGGATCCAACCTATTCATGATCAGATGGAACGATGGATCTGAAATAGGTGAGGGTCATCCATCAATGTTGCCTTCTAGAGAAGCAAGCTTTAGCAGTTCCTGCAAATAAGTTATGGACAAAAGAAAAAGTCTATACTTAACAACATAAATGAAATTCTAGTGGAGTAAAACACATGGATGGTTCTAAAGTTGTCTCCATACAGCATCCAAGTCTCTGAACTCTCATAACTATAGATTCAAGTACCTAAACTCTTGTCAAACATATCATCCAGATTTCAAATAGGGAAAATAAAATTATGGCGAATGATATGGCTAGTGACAAGACTAATTTTGTTATATCTAGCCATTAATTTTGGAAACAATACTTGCTTTGCTCCTTCAAATCTCTATCCAAAGGAGTTCTAAACTATAATTTGAAAATGAAGGTAGTATACATATATTTTAACTTAATGGGAAAGGTCCTTACTATAACTTCTGTAAATAAACAGAAATAGAATGTATGTACTAACCTGATTTAAAGAACTTCCTAAAATTTGATCAAAAGCAAAACTGCTAAAAAAGACAACAAGGAGACCAATTTTAGCCATGTGGATTGTTTGAAGCAATGAACAACACAATGCACACCGCTCAGTTGAATGAAAGGTTCTATTTATATAGTCAAGAATGACAACGATTCTTCATATATGCGTTATTTCATATGCAAAAGATTGGATTTGCATGGCAATTAATATTAGTAATTGCTAAAAATTGGAATGTTCAATATGTCTACATTAATTGCATGCCAAAATCATGCATATCATGTATATAGATTAACTCAAATCCAAATGATATGAGTGAAATGGATACGTGCACACATTGATTCCAAGCCAAAGGATTTAGTATGTATGAAGAGACATGTCACATGAATTGATTGTTCTTCAAGAGACCGAGTATAGGATCTTTATACGTTAGTCACATCCAAAGATAGTATTCATGGATAATTAATATCTCTAGCACTTGAAATTAGTTCATGATGATTCTCAATATCCGATCTGCATCTACAATACTAGTCTATACTTAGGATGAAAGGCACAAATTGGTCAGGTACGTTCGACAAGTTTGCCCATGTTGATGGATTCGAAGAACCGAACAACACAATCCACAACGATCAATTGACTTAAGGGTCCTTATTATAAATGCAAGAATGACAAGGATGCTCCATATATGCATCATTTCATGTGCAAAAGATTAGATCTGCATGGTAATTAATATCTCTGACAAGTGGAATTTGTAATGGTTGATATAGCTACATTAACTCAAATAAAAAAAGGTATGAGTGATGGACACACACACGTCGTATCCAAGCCTAAGGATTATATTTGATATATGTACAAAGAGATATGCATTAATTCTTTCAAACGATAGGAGTATATGATATCTGTACATTAGCTCACATCCCAAAGATAAGATTTGTGGTACAATTAATATCTGCACTTGAAATTAGTTCTCAATAGTTCTCAATATATAATGGATAGCTACATTGTGTAGTATGAAATACACAAATTGGGCGAGAGACATTCAATTCATGCTTCCACTTTATGATTGATGAAAACTCTATAAATCTACAATTAAAGCATCTAAGGTCACATCAATCGAGACGTGTGGGCTTTGCGTGTCATGCCAGTTGTTGTTGGACAGGAACCCACATGGGTAGCCTAGGGCGCATGATTAAAACTTCTAGAAACTGGTGCGGTTCAATTTTTTTACTAAAGTTTAGTTATGGACAAAAGAAAAAGTCTATACTTAACAACATAAATGAAATTCTAGTGGAGTAAAACACATGGATGGTTCTAAAGTTGTCTCCATACAGCATCCAAGTCTCTGAACTCTCATAACTATAGATTCAAGTACCTAAACTCTTGTCAAACATATCATCCAGATTTCAAATAGGGAAAATAAAATTATGGCGAATGATATGGCTAGTGACAAGACTAATTTTGTTATATCTAGCCATTAATTTTGGAAACAATACTTGCTTTGCTCCTTCAAATCTCTATCCAAAGGAGTTCTAAACTATAATTTGAAAATGAAGGTAGTATACATATATTTTAACTTAATGGGAAAGGTCCTTACTATAACTTCTGTAAATAAACAGAAATAGAATGTATGTACTAACCTGATTTAAAGAACTTCCTAAAATTTGATCAAAAGCAAAACTGCTAAAAAAGACAACAAGGAGACCAATTTTAGCCATGTGGATTGTTTGAAGCAATGAACAACACAATGCACACCGCTCAGTTGAATGAAAGGTTCTATTTATATAGTCAAGAATGACAACGATTCTTCATATATGCGTTATTTCATATGCAAAAGATTGGATTTGCATGGCAATTAATATTAGTAATTGCTAAAAATTGGAATGTTCAATATGTCTACATTAATTGCATGCCAAAATCATGCATATCATGTATATAGATTAACTCAAATCCAAATGATATGAGTGAAATGGATACGTGCACACATTGATTCCAAGCCAAAGGATTTAGTATGTATGAAGAGACATGTCACATGAATTGATTGTTCTTCAAGAGACCGAGTATAGGATCTTTATACGTTAGTCACATCCAAAGATAGTATTCATGGATAATTAATATCTCTAGCACTTGAAATTAGTTCATGATGATTCTCAATATCCGATCTGCATCTACAATACTAGTCTATACTTAGGATGAAAGGCACAAATTGGTCAGGTACGTTCGACAAGTTTGCCCATGTTGATGGATTCGAAGAACCGAACAACACAATCCACAACGATCAATTGACTTAAGGGTCCTTATTATAAATGCAAGAATGACAAGGATGCTCCATATATGCATCATTTCATGTGCAAAAGATTAGATCTGCATGGTAATTAATATCTCTGACAAGTGGAATTTGTAATGGTTGATATAGCTACATTAACTCAAATAAAAAAAGGTATGAGTGATGGACACACACACGTCGTATCCAAGCCTAAGGATTATATTTGATATATGTACAAAGAGATATGCATTAATTCTTTCAAACGATAGGAGTATATGATATCTGTACATTAGCTCACATCCCAAAGATAAGATTTGTGGTACAATTAATATCTGCACTTGAAATTAGTTCTCAATAGTTCTCAATATATAATGGATAGCTACATTGTGTAGTATGAAATACACAAATTGGGCGAGAGACATTCAATTCATGCTTCCACTTTATGATTGATGAAAACTCTATAAATCTACAATTAAAGCATCTAAGGTCACATCAATCGAGACGTGTGGGCTTTGCGTGTCATGCCAGTTGTTGTTGGACAGGAACCCACATGGGTAGCCTAGGGCGCATGATTAAAACTTCTAGAAACTGGTGCGGTTCAATTTTTTTACTAAAGTTTCAATATAATTTCTGTTAAAATATTAATAAGAATTTTAAATAAAGTTTTTTTTAAAAAATAAAATATTCTACAAATAGTTATACAAAGAACTGTTCAAAAATAGAAAGTTGGTGATAGATTTTTTTTTTCTCAAAAAATAAAGTTAAATTGATATTGAGAGTGGTGTGCTACTTGCTTTCCTAGTGAGCGGATGCAAATTAGTGCAACACTCTGTTGTTTTTCTCGAGAAGGATATACTAGTCTACTTTTGGCCGAAACGTCATGCGTGCACATCTTTCATGAACAGACGTAAGTAGTGGAGTGGGAAACCTGGTCGTGACTGCAGCGCACGGTAACGTTAACGTGCTCTCACCTCATCTTCCCCCTCCCAAGGACGGCGCATGGATGCCGCCAGCCGGAACGATCCCTCTCAACTGATTTTGGAGCGCTTGGCTCTCCCGCTGTCTGGACCAGGACCGTCGCATTTGACGCGGGCATTCAAAGGTGGTGCGCGCACGCACATGCCACCGGCACCGGCTGTCGTCCTGCGCTTCGCCGGCCAAGCTGTAGCGTCGCAGCGGTGAAGGCTGCGCTACAGCCTACTACTCCAGCGCTGCCGCATTCATAGACGCATTCATGGGTTTCGCACTGGCAGATGCGGAAACCGGCCTTCCCTGGATCGATCGGGACATGACCGAGATCTCCTTAACTCCTAACACCGGTGGTTAGCTAAAGACAGAGTACTGCAACACCGCAAGTGCAGCTCGGTACAAGCGCACGCTACACGCGCCATCGTATATAAGCAGGCACACGCAGCTGCAGCAGGAGGGGAGAGCGTATACTTGCCATTGCCAGCGAGCACCGGAAACGCAGAATTAGCACAAGCCAAGCAAACTTCCCATCCAATTAATGGCGACGGTGCGGCTGTTTGCGGCGGCG
>LAPY01000142.1:289155-299445 GCA_000970635.1 Eragrostis tef | reverse complement strand
TCTCGTCCTCCTCCGCCGCGGTGGCGGCCTCCCGATGGTTCTCGCGGTGGTGGCGGCCGTCGCCGTCCTCTGCCTCCGTTTTCTTGGAGGAAGAAGAGGAGCGCGCAGGAGGCTTGTCGGAGGAGGACCTGCGGCTGCGCTTGGCGTCGCCGGCCCCGGGAAAGCTGATGCGAGAGAAGACGCTGGCCTTGGACTTGGAGGCGGCGGCGGGGGAGGCGGGAGCGGGAGGTCGTCGTAGCGGTCGGAGGAGGAGCGCTTCTTGCCGGAGCCGGAGGAGCGGCGGGAGTGCCGGTCGGGGCTGGACGACGGCGCGCGCTGCGACCTGTCAGGCTGCTGCGACCTCGACCTTGACCTCTGCAGGAGAGACGAGACAATAAAAACGGGACGGCAAGTCAGTGTCAGAAATTCTCAAAGAGACTTCGTCTCAGCCAACGGATCCAAATCGTACGCCCGATAACAACTCATGGTCTAATCTTTCACGGCAGCACATGGGCCACAGCCACAGGCTTAAAAGAACAGCAGCCGCGTGGCAACTTCCGACCGCCCAAGAGAATCTGAAACCGAAATATAGAGGTGGTATCGTGGCCTAGGTACCGCGGCTTAGCTCTAGCATTTTACCACCATCCTGGTTCTACCCTTCTTTCTAGACCAATCAATATAAAATCGAAAAAATAAATAAAGCGAGAACATAAGAATAAACGAACGTGTAGTTGCAAAAAGGAAAAGACAAATTGAAGAAGAAAAAATCCCAATCCCAAAAGGAAAATAAAAGACATAAGTAAATAAACTAAGGCTTCTTCCACCAGACGGATGGCATTCTGTAGAAGCAGAAGGAACCCAGGAATGGCAATCACGACGACGTGCTGGTGACCTGAGCAAATGTGCCATACTGGGATCAACCAACGAGGTGGCAAAAAAGTCTCTTGATGTTGGTCGCGCGCACAGGAACTTGACAGAGTGCCTTGCTTGCTCTGTAGTAAAACCAGAATCAGGAAGGACTCCGTCTAGTTCTCTTCTTGCCCTGCCTACGACTGCTGCTGCTGCTGCTGCTCTCACAGCAGCTACCCAAGTGTTTACCATGGAACTGATAATAGTACAAAACATTGCAAGATAACAGATTGACAGGAAAAGACATACAGCCTTGCGCCTCATCGAGGTACTATCGTTAATGGCTGCCGATGATTCCCTTGCTTCTCTTCGCGAGTCCCTGTCCCTCTCTCGCTCACGGTCACGGTCGTGGCCACGGTCCCTCTCTCTGTTCCTCTCCCGGGAATGGCCGCGCTCCCTCTCCCTTTGCCGGGCACGATCATTCTCCCTCTGCCGGGTACGGTCAAGCTCCCTCTCGCGGGAACGATCAAGCTCCCTCTCCCTTTCCCTCTCCCTGGATCGGTCAAGCTCCCTCTCCCTGCAAGAACATAACTCCACATATTAACATTTTGAAAGGAAACAAACAAAAGGAGGTTAAAACGACTCAAGACATTAACATTCTACTTTAAATATATTCAGCCTCCAAGGGACTATGTCAATAATACAAAGAGACAGGGTGCTGGATTATAAGAACAGCATGAAGTGCCACCTTTCAGTGATGACCCAGGGCTAAAATGACACCTCAAAATGTTTTTAAAGAGAAGAAATGAAGACACGCCGACCAATCATTTGCACAAAATTTCTATTACACAATAAAAATAGCAATTATTCCCCCTATATCAGTCCAGTTCCACCACTTTAAAATGCTAAATAAAATTGTAATCTTGCATGACGAAACCTTATATCTTAGTACCCTTCAGTCATTATTAGTACCCTTCAGTCATTTTTAGTTTTTTGGTACAAAATAAAGATCACATAGGGACGAGCATTTAGGAAAGCTGAATAAGAAGTCCATGGATCACAAATTTGAAAGTTTAGGGAGCACGGTCACATGAATTTAAAAGCCAACTTAACTCACAAAAAGGACTAAGGTATCTAATATGATCAAGTTGGGACATGTTGGATTATCAAAAATAATCTGCAGAAAACATACATGCCTCAACACGATTCCTATGTTTTTTTGTTCAAAAGTATATCATCTGGCATACAGCTCAAATGGCAAATAACTCTGAGAGTAGAAATCAAGACTATATCAAGCATAAAGAAAACATTTATGTAACACGCTGACCAATTGTGCTTTTAAAGATGGTTATTGTGGGCTAGAGCATCTGAATAATGGTGGATGATCCAAATCAGTGTCATACACAGACTCAAGAATGGACAATTCTACAGAAAAATGTACAATGTAGTAATCGTTCGGATTGCCTTAGTCAAACATACGGGAATTGGGTGATCTAATGTGTTTATCACCTTTCATTGAATCGATCCAGTTCGCGTCTCCTCCGAGGATCAGGTTTCCTGGGATCAAATTCCTCCCTGTTCACAACCGGTGGGCCCATATTCATTCCCATAGGGTTTACTGCTAATTCAGATAGGTCCCTGAAATTAAATTTCAAGAGATTTAGGCAGCAACCATAGTAATACCTAATCTGAGGAAAAAGAAAAGCAACACGAGCATTGAGCTGTTAACTAAGAAATTAAAACATCAACGTAATGCTCATCTCTCATCAAACTGGAGAAAGTCAAAATGTTTGACGCTACACACTCCTCTAAAATTTCAGGTGTATAAAGATGACCACATCTGCAAGGTCATGTATACATTCCTTCCGGATAAGAACCAAATGGCAATAATAGATTTACCTAGGAACTCCTGGCATCATGTATCCTGGAGGCATAAATGGATCTTGTGGGATAACTCCCCCACCAAAAGGGTCAAATGGACCTGGTGGATAACCCATGTAAGGCATGGGACCTGGAAATGGCGCACCCATGTAATCAATTGGCAATGGTACCCCTCCGCCCCAGTAGGGGTTGAAACCTCCAGTTGGACCCAATGGCATTCCATTAAAATTTTCAGCTCCGAAGTCTTGAAAATTTTTCCATTGCTCCTCAGCTGCTGACAGAATAAGCATTCCATAATTAAAGCAACCGCTCCTAACTGCACTTTTATCTTAATGATAATGATACATAATTAAGATTAGGATTGTGATTTACCATTTCCTGGAGCGCGTGCCTTCTTTTTCTTCTTCTTCTTTACTGCTAAAGCAACCAAAAGAACATAATTATGATGAGAAACATAATAGATGACACCAAATTCAGCCAAAGAAAGAAGATAAGGAAGCAACCACTGCAGTCAATTATTCTTCCAAGGTGTATTGCCATGCTCCACAAATCTATTCTTACAAACGATTATTTTCTGACAAATTTGAGCAAAGAGAAATGTTTTTATGCTTCCTCTGTTCTTTTTGTAACTTAACTCTCCTTGCAAGAAAAAGATAAGTTACAAAATGGCCAAAATCATATCTCTTGTATCATCATCAAATTCGTTTATCTATCTTAAAAGCTAGCAAGCAATGAGTTAAGTGATTTAGTCTTGTAACTTGGACCATATACAGAATGAATGATACATTATGTCTCTTTCAAAAAAAAAAGATAACACCTTTTCACTCCAAACCAAGTAAAAACGAACCGAGGTATTAATCCTTTACAATTAAACTGCAATGGAGGCTACGACAAAGACAAAGGCTTGCATGAAACAAGAACAGGGCTTAAGGCTATTCACCTTGTTCCCCTCCAGGCAACTTTTCTTGAGACTCTTTTGCAACAAGAGGCCCTTCCAATGATTTATCTTCTTTCACGTTCTTGGAGTCTGTAGTCCCTTCAGCCACGTCTGGAATTGTGGTAGCCTTCTTATCTAAAGAACTCACATCAACATTGCCAACTTTCACTCCACTGAGACTATCGGCATCTGGAGACTCATCTACAGGTGTGGCTGTTTTAGGCTCTTCCTTTGAAGCAGCAGAGACAGCAGGAGATCTTATCTTCGGTTGTACAGGTAGAGCAGACTCCATGTCTAGAAAATATACTAAAATCAGTCCCCAAATGAGATCAGTATTAATTATATGACATGACAGATATATCACAAATGAACATACCCTGGACTTGGACAATGCTCCCAACATTTTCTGTACTGCTAGTTGGTGGAGCCTCTAATATTCGGCTGATGGTTTCTCTTAGTGTTTTATTGGGGAGAAGATCATCCGCTAATATGCTTGTGGCCCCACAGACACACATTGACTTGTCAATTATATAATCCCTGATGCCTGCAAGATAAATAAAAAGAGGCCATCCTCGTAAAAGTGTGTTGTTTTGAAGAAACAGGCATTCAGAAAGAGGATAAGTGAACACTATGGAGTAAATCAACAACAACAACAACAACAAAGCCTTTTTATCCCAAGCAAGTTGGGGTAGGCTAGAGATGAAACCTGCAGGACCCAACCAAAAAGGCACTATGGAGTAAATCCATGCAGAAAAAATAGGTAATGACTGGATAGGACCACTCATATTATATGATGGCAGTATCAATAATAACAGAAAGCCCAAATCAGGAACGCAAAAGTGCAACTTACATTTATCACAGAAACTTCTAAAACAACATTTACTAGTGAGAACAGCATCCTTCATTACTTCTTTGCACAATGGGCAGCGTAGCTCTGGTGGAAGATCACCAACAGACCGAGTGGTGGGCAGGCCCTCTATCTCCTTCTCAAAAGCAGCTCTAATACAATACAAATAGTGTCATTTGCCCAAGTACATTAAGAGATAGTTATAATGAATTACAAAAGAAACTCAACGAAGTTTTGAACTCACTCATTTGGCTTCAAAACAGCACCAGCTCCACTTGGTAGTGCATATGAGCCATCTGGAGTTTGCATCAGCATAGATTTTGGAATGCCAGTTGGGGGTTTCATCCTTTTCACATCAAATCTAGCATCACCATTTGTTGGGCAATGTTGAATGAAATGACCTGTAGAACAAGATGTACTGAGAGAAGGAAATATGAATCATAATAACTGTCGCAATAATTTACATGTGACCAACATACCAGGTACTTTGCATCTGTGACAGACATATCCTGGAGGAGGTGTCTTGCGTTCCAGCCCACGTCCTTTAGAGTAATAAAAAAAATACAATAAGAAACATATTGTGTTTAAACAGTGTTCCAAAGAGCCACCCCGAGGCGCCAGTTGATGTGGTACTTTCTTGCTACCGCAAAACTTTTTCACCTAGGAGTTTTCCCCCATTTTTTCCAATCGTTATGTGATATCGATACATCCTGCGAAAGGGACTTTAGCCTAATGGTTAGAGCACCTGAGTAGCATCTAGCAGACCTGGGTTCAACTCCCTGTGGGAGTGAATAACCAGGCTGGAATAATAATAAAAAACACTAAAAATATAGGTTGGGGTTTCCCCTGCTGACTTCCGTAAAAAAAAATGATATATCCTTTGATTTCTCTGTTTTTATGTCCATTGCCAAAAGTACAACTGCCTAGGCACAAAGCGGTGTCCACCATATGCATCCGCTTTTTGGGGAAAAAAAATTGTGTGCCTAATGGAAATAGAAACATGACATGTCGAAAAGCATGCAATATATTTGTTACCAGTCTTTATAGCACTGTAAATACAATCGAAGGTTGATACAGTACGATCTTGAAATGATCAATTCAGCTATAACTCCTAAGCTCTAGTACTTTACTAGTTTACTACATTTTGCAAAAAAAATAACAAAAGAAAACGTACGAAGCATTACCAAAACCACGGCCGGTCATCATTCTTCCACCCATTCCCCTACCATAGCCTCTTCCACCGCCATAACCATCAGGGATTTGGCTGAAAGTATTCACCATCCACCTGTCAGATGATTACACACAACCAGTCCAATAGGGGATGTCTAATCTAGCAGGTTACTCACCTATAGTCAAGCGCAGATGTATCAATAAGCGCTTTTATTTTACTATCTTCATCAACTTTATTTTCAGAAGCAGCATCAACAGCCTGGCTAGCAGGCTGAGAAGGCACCGAATCAGAAACATATAAATCATTCCCGAACTCATCATCCCACTCAGACTCTTCAGGCTGCAGTTTCATGTATTGAATATCAGCTTCACAAATTAGCCAGATTATTTCTAATTGATCAAACATCCTAATGCAATTCAAATAGCAGATGCAGCCAGACAAGTAGTGTCATTCTTACATATTTCATAGATGAATCAACATGAAAAGTGCTAGCAGCAGGCATGATTTCTTCTACCCTATCTTCTATAGCTTTTGTCCTGCAGAATCAGATACACATATCAAAAACTGCTCATTAAGAAGCAACGCCTTAACACCTGATAAGGGCCACTTTTAGTGGCATGATCCAGTGAAGCATACAAATTTGAAGGATCACCTGGCAGATAGCCATAAAGTATGATCCCTAAAAGTTTCACCACTCACAAGAATCTAGTGGTAATTCTACAATTATTGAATCAAAGATCAAGACAGTACTCTTCTGGTTCCGTGACAATAGGCCTCCTTGGTCGTCCTGGTATCCGCCGAATCAATACTGACGTGTTCTTTGGTATCATAGTAGCCTCATCAGCATACTCTGAAAGTAAAAAAAAAAATGTCTGAAATAAGTAACAGATCGATGGCCTGATCCAACATATATGAAGATCACAATGATCACTAAATCTAATGCATGCCGATTTGAGCACTCAGGTAGAGTATAATTTCATATTGCGTCGCCCCAAAGTCTGACAGCTTGCTAGTGTAAACAAAATCGTCTCACTGAATATAAAGGCGAAACTTGGTTCATCCACACAAAATCCTAAAATAAATCCAATTCTTGTAGTCTGACAAAATCATTGAAAGAATTAACCAAAAAATTGGCCTCATTTGATTGATGAGTTGATTATAGCTAATATTTCAGATCAACCCTGTACTCGATGTTAGGCTCCAAACATAAGGAGAAAAGGCAGGTCATACAAGCTTAAAAACACCATGGTTTGACATGCTTGGTTTGGGCAACAAAGAACTCTTGTGCCCGAAGCAAACCTCCCTGGTTTATCGTACAGAACAAACGGTACCACCTAGTTTATACCTACATCAACCGCACAAGAAATTAAACAAAAGACTCCTCACTGCAAAATAACCAACCTTCATCAGTCTGGGCATTTGAGATCATGAGGTCGAAATCTGTGCCTCTGCCAAGGTGCTTGGACTCAAAAATCCGCTCCTTCAGATTGGCAACTGAGATGAATTGCCCCTCGATTGGAATCGAGTCATAATCTCTAGCACTCTTGAACTTGTAATATACAGCCATCTGTCTGCCCACTCAATATTTTCTCACTTTCTTTTCTTCTGAATTTATTTTGGTATTTAATTTTCTTTTTTTTTGTTGCTTTGTCCCCTCTTTTTCTGTAATAGAGCAGATTATTTGATAGAAACCAGCAAGAAACAATAAAAAAACTTGTCTTCGCCCTTAAATTGAGCGGAAAATTGATGCTTTAAACCGATAAATCGAGGAACAGCTGAACATATGAACAAGTGTACAAGCACGCAGTTTTGATCTCCTCCAACTCGGCTCCTGAGCTCCTTGGCTACAGCGTCGCTGAAGAATCCAAGCAGCCCACCCGCGCACCCGCTCGGCTACCGCGCCGAAACCCGCCAAAGGCCCAAACTCTCCGCTTCTTCCCGCCGGAGACCCTCCGATTCAGGGGGGTACTACGCCTGGATCGCCGTCTCCATCGCCGTACCCTCCCAAATCACCGCGGATCCGGGCGCGGGACACCACGAAACCGCCAGTGGGAAGGCCTTCGAGACAAAGAACGCGCCGAGGCGTTGTGCCTCCTTCCAAGCCGCCGCCGCCGCCTCCGCTGATGCTGATGCAGCCGGGAAGCGGAGGAGCCCTATGCCCGGCAGCTCCCCCGAGCGGCGGAACAGAAGAATCGACGGCGACGAGGAGGATTTGTGAGCTAGGGTTTCGAGCTCCCGGGATTGCGTTGCCTCCTCGCGTCGCCGAGACTCGAGAGGGGAAGAGGTGGATGGGGAAAGGGATCGGATTAGGCCAGAGGGACGGGAACGAACCTAAATCCGGAAAGGGTCCCTGCTGGACTTGGGCTTTGGGCTGAGCCTTAATGTGGCTGGGTAGGGAGCCTTAATGCTCGACCATCAATGAAATGCAGCCCATAATAAAATAGGAAAAGCAACACCGCTACTTTTTCAATCCAATTTTTTTCCAAATGGTTTCAGGGTGGTTTCTCGACTTATAAGTTGAGTTTAAAGCTCAAATTCTAAGTGATGATAGCTCACACAACAAGCTACGTTAAAATATTTATGTGTAGCATACTTTTTGATACCACTTGTAGGTATTTATCGTAAACTGCTAGTAGACTATGTAAACAGTATAAAAAAACATGTTACAATTTTTTAACACACGTGTTAATTATCATCATTTAAATTTGAGGTTAAAATTAAACTTGTACACTGAAGAATGAAAAAAAAAACTTCAATTGGGGGTATTGCAACGACTTCAATTGTTGGGGTTGAGGGGGGGGGGTAAATTGAGCAATAATTTTGCTTAGCTTGACAAACGGGCAAAGTGAATTGTACAAGGAGTAAAATGGACTTTTATTAATTGTTTATACTCAAGAAGGTGTTATAATTGAGGGGGGGTTTTTTTATTATGTTGTATGTTAGACCAGAAACGCATTTGTTAGGCCTCAAATCCATAATGAGTGCGGATGCATTTTGTACCAATCAAAGTTTCTAATCGCGTGTTAAGCCTTGGATCATGGTTTTTATCGTGGGTTGATTTTTCTCAAAATCTTTATCGAACTTGACCCATTGTTATATTAGGTCTTGTGTGGATTTGACCATCATTGGATTTCACGGTACCGAGAAAGATGGCCAAGTACGCTTCCGATAGCATCATATATATGTTGTTCCACTTGTATCAAATAGTAAATCAGTAAGTTTGACCAAGCTACTTCATACATGCAATCTTATTTTATGACATATGTTGTTTATTTAATGATGCTGACCAACACGTAACATGACACTAGAAACCACACATAAGACTATGACTCATGCCTTAAATATGGGACAATCCACCCTTCAATCAGGGGGACCATCCGAGCCAAATAAGAGAGACAAACTACATATCCATTCTTACCAAAAGGTGAAGAGGGGAATGTAACTTGGGCTCCACGATGGACCTGGTGCAAGACCTTATTTGCCAACACTAAAGTATATGATCATTATCATACTATGATGCATGTTACTTTAGGACAGGAAGAGCATGTGCACCACCACACTTCTTGCACTGCCCATAATCTCCATTTCCCTTTCCTTCATTGAGGTGAATTGGTGCACCATTTTAGCCATCTTTACCATTCACTCCATTCGGTACAATAACAACAAGGTGCTTTACCATTCAATCATCGAGGGGATGTACTTTTTTGACAAACGAAAGCACCACTTGTCATATGCCATGTCATTCTCTAGATTGGGCTTTCCAGGCTTAATGTGTACCACAACCCTAGTGATATCCCAGAGTTCGATTCTCACAACATGCACATGGACTTCACCAGGCTCGCTATCATCAGTAGGGGGAACTAGGTAGTAGTTAGCGTCGGGGGAAATGTATGCGCGTAGAATGGTGTCCCTAGGAAATGGTAGCTCCATCACTAGGCTAAATACATGAGGTAGGCGACGGAGCTTATTTTCTTTTGTAAGCTCTATTGTTGGTTCTAGATGCACCTTCTTTGTTGTATCCTACCTATCCTCTAGTACAAAAAGTATGAGAAGTAGGCCTTTCTTGGCTTCTTTACTGAATTTATTGAATGAAGATATCAATGGAAGGGGTGTATTTATAGGTGGATAGGGTGGGTATCTTCACAAGGTTCTTGGTATGATGGCATATAGATTAGGATGAGAAAAGGAGGTAGGAAGTAATTGGAAGCAATAACTAAAGTAGGAGTAATCTACGTGGAAACCATTTTGAAGATAAATCCAACAATTTAAATCATGGAATGTGTGATCATGGCCAATACTCCAAGATGAAGATAAAGGTTTCTGTATGATGACTCTAACCTTTTTCATTGTGTGTGCCAGAGGGAAATGAAAAGGTTTTCTTTTTAGTGTTGTTCTTTTGTGATTTGCAATAGAGTGTCATTTCCACAAGCAAAATGGTGGAGTGTTGTTTGTATTGTCTAGTATTGTACTTGAGTCATTAAACAAGATGTGTACTAACTTTGTTCTGACTTTTTCTTTTTGCTTCTCTAGCGTTTTTCTGCCTGAAGAGGCATCACTATACAGGTTTGGGGGCTCTTTGGCCTGCTGGCCATGAGGCCCGATCTTTGCTTCCCTTTGTTATTTCTT
>LAPY01000142.1:238447-256770 GCA_000970635.1 Eragrostis tef | reverse complement strand
ACGGCGGCCAGCCGGCCATGGTGGCGGCGGCGGCGGCTAGGGTTAGGGTTGGGGAGGAAGGGAGAGAGGTGGCTCTGATACCATGTTAGAGTTAGGATACTAGCTGAATTTATTCCTCCAACCCTAGATGGGTGGGTATATATATCCAACACACATGGGCCTCTGTATGGGCCAAACACACTCCAACAATAAACGCCAAATGGAGTGAAATATTTAACGATTTTTCTATATCTCAAGCACCTGAATTTTGTTGACTGTTCAGTCAATAGCTGATTGGTTCAAGCCTTGTGCCCCACTTGTAAGCCATTTGCATGCCTGAAATTAGAAAACAGCGGCAACAGACAGAGACACTTTGATCTATATCGTACGGTCTACATTGTCGACTGAAACAACCTTTGTTTTTCAAGCGACTGAAAAATAGCAACTCTCGATATTTAATAAGCAGCAAATTTTCATCTCTAACTTAACGATTTAACCAATTGCTAAACGACCACCGTACCCATTCTTTCACAAAGATGAAACTTTTAGAAACACAATCACTCAATAACCACCCTTTATCCCATCTGACTAGTGGTAATGCAACACTCGAAGCAAAAAAACTGTTACCTTGGCAATCAGAGCGAACTCCAGCTCCTGGATCACCTCTTCCTGCCACATTAGCAACACAAAACCCCATCAATCCAGTCGGTAAATCGTACCAAGAACAAGAAAACACCGGAAGAGAAGTTAGAGCGGTTCTTCACCTTGCCAAATAGGGGGCCGAGCGCATCCTTCACCTGGCGCAGTAGTGCAACCACCATTCCGACGTCCCTCCCTCCCTCTCCCTCTCTCTATCTCTCTTTGCCGCTCCTCTCTCTCTCTCTCTGCTCCCTCCCTCCCTCTGGTGGGAAAGTGGAGCAGCGGACGGGGACGGGGGTCACGGAGGAAAACGTGGATTTGGGCCTGTATTATCATGGGCCCCTGTGCTGCTTTCCTACCGCTTCATTGTTTTTTTTTTTGACAGATTCCTACCGCTTCATTGTTGGCGTCATCTAACCGGGTGGATCCTATGTGTAGGTCGTCCGAGGGGATTGTTTTGATAGAACAACTTTGAGATTTGTGCGGACAGAAATCCAATGACCCATGTGCATTGCGGTCTGAATGAGATGGTACAGCAGAGCGACACGTGTCAGATTCCTATTGGAGCGGGTGGGAGGAGGGACAAAACGAATTGATTTTCAAACTTTAAACGTATTTTTCTCCCAAACCATAAGTCCGTTTTCGAATCCGTTTGAACCTACATATATGTTACAATTAATTCTTCAAAATGAGATCGCTCCTCTCTCTCTCTCTCTGCTCCCTCCCTCCCTCTGGTGGGAAAGTGGAGCAGCGGACGGGGACGGGGGTCACGGAGGAAAACGTGGATTTGGGCCTGTATTATCATGGGCCCCTGTGCTGCTTTCCTACCGCTTCATTGTTTTTTTTTTTGACAGATTCCTACCGCTTCATTGTTGGCGTCATCTAACCGGGTGGATCCTATGTGTAGGTCGTCCGAGGGGATTGTTTTGATAGAACAACTTTGAGATTTGTGCGGACAGAAATCCAATGACCCATGTGCATTGCGGTCTGAATGAGATGGTACAGCAGAGCGACACGTGTCAGATTCCTATTGGAGCGGGTGGGAGGAGGGACAAAACGAATTGATTTTCAAACTTTAAACGTATTTTTCTCCCAAACCATAAGTTCGTTTTCGAATCCGTTTGAACCTACGTGTATGTTACAATTAATTCTTTAAAATGAGATCTAATATGGATATGTTTAAAATTTAAAATTTTCGTCAACATTTTAAATGTACTATATCAACATTTTGTTTGCACTATGTCAACATTATTTTAAAAAATGTTGATTTCGTTTTAAAAATGTTGAAATAGAACAACAAAAATATTGACTCTTTTGTTTTAAAATATTGATTCACTATGTTGGGCTAAGCTGGTCAGATTTGGTAGGCTATTGGGCCGTTCTATCATATTTTAACCATAAGACGCCCTGCATATAAGAGGTCCCATCTAACCGTACTCGAGAGCTGCAGGCTCAAAAAAAAAAATGTACTCGAGAGCTCCATTTCGCCGTATTTCCTTTTTCTTATTTTATAACATTGAATTCGTTTGTCTACAGAAAATATTATGTGCAAGCATTGCGCGTTGCGGCATTTTATACTATCAGACATCACATAACAGTTCGATCGGTTTGCTCGCAAGCACGAACGACTCATCCTAGCAACATGCCATTTCAATGAACTTTTATCAGACACGAGACATCAATTAAACTGCTCTCACACGTCCAAGATCATTCTCTTTGTTACTGTGTAATAAAAAAAATCATTCTGTTTGTTGCAACAGTTAACGACGTTTTATGGCATCTTACGGCACTTATGATCGAGCCTTCACAAAGCAGCGAACTTATCCCCATGGCGATGATGGTGATGCCGGTGGCTTCTCCTCCGGGCCCGCAGCTCGGTTCTCTTCAGTACAGTTCCTGTTTTTCCAGGGGGAGAGTTGCTTTCCATGCCGCCTCCTGAAGAACCAAGTATACAAGCAAATGGGTCCTCCGTGAGGTCTCCAAATGATCTCTGCAAATACAAACAAATTTTGTGAAGCTTTGATGGAAGAAATGTCTGAGAGAAGGTCCTGGAAAACAGTAAACTAGTAGTTAGTACAGCAACTCACTACATTTAAAGTTGCCTGTGTAGAAACTGATCCAGGTTCGTCGTGAGAGTTGCTAGCTTCTATTTCCTTCACTCTCTCCACAAAGGCGCTGTCAACATACGAACGGCGTGGGTGCCACCTGAATAGTGGTTTATCTTGATGCAGATCATCGAACAGATGCTCAGCAAAAAAGTGCCTTTTTACCACTTCAACCAGTGGTTCATCATCACTATGTTTAGTCAGTATTCTGTCAACGAAGCAAGTAACCAAGAAGTTATGTTAATGAAATAAGGAGTTATGTGGAACACCAGATAATAAAAGAAAGAAACGGTAGTTAACAAACCCCACATGTTAGCTAGCTCCATCTTCATGCGTTCATCATCTTCAGATTTCAAGATCACTGTAGCACACGCACGCACAGTTGAATAATACAAAATCTTTCCCATGATATAGGCACAACCTGAAATGGAGCTTCGCTTCAATAAATTCACATTTCAGGGAAAACTATGAAAACTTGATTCTAGAACATCAAATGAACATTGATCATTGATGACTCCAACATATCTAGTAATTTATAAGGTGGTACCAAAGGTTTATTTTACCTGAATACATGTTCTTTTTCCACACCTTGAGGCAGGTCAATTTTTAAATCTAAACTTTGAATGGTTAAATTAAAAGGCCTAACGCTAACATACTTCCTTTCAACTCCAATGTGAAGTTATTACATCTCATGCTTAAATGGTGGCATAAACAGAAGATACCTGGTGTAAAATTTGAATACTGGAATATAAAACCTACATGATCCAGTTAATTTTTCGAACTTATAAATTTCAGCACCCCAATTTTTTTGAAATTGGTTGTCTCTGTACCATAGTTAATACTCTGTGAATCGACGATCAACAAACCTGTACTGCCTGGGTATGGGATTTCATAAAGCATGGCATTGCCTTTGTATGCTGTTGTTAATATACAGGGGATGGCTAACAGGTTCAGTAGCCTTGAGATTTACCAGCAGAAAAGCCGAACCTTTGTAGTCCATGAGGAGGCGGAAGCCCAACCAATTTATTTCCTGAACAATAGATTATATGTAAGTAAAGAATATGATTCTCAAATACCCATTGTTCCGCAAGGCAAATTTAAACTATGACACCTTTAAACCTTTAATTATACAGCACTCAAGTGCATTATAAGTAACAAAATGCGATATGCTGTAAATTCACAAAAAAGACACCCATAATTAAATTTGCCATATGTAGATTCACAAGACAACTATATATTTGTACAGGTCATACAGTTAAAAAAGATAACTGCACAGCTAAAGAATGTGTTCAAGACCCTGGGGACATATGTGTAGCAGACTCATGGTAGTTGATGAGCACTTGAACGCAACAGCAGATGCAGAATGTACCCTTGAAGGCAAGGGCAGATGCAGACCATAAAATTATTTACCGTTAATGGCAAACTTGATAACAGCAAAGACAACACTATTTATGGGCACGATTCCTTTGTCTAGAACAGTGCAACGCTAAGAATGACGTATGAAATACAAATTAGGTGAATAAACAGCGAGTTCTCTTCCAATTTACTCATCTATACTGTTCATAAGGTGATACATGGTTGTTCAAAAAGCAAAACTCCAACAGATAAGCAAGTCTCTATGCACCGGTATAGTTTGTATTTCACTTTAGTTCAATGCCCGGTGCATTTCAAGCCAAAAATAAACCATGTACAAATGGCCAAAAGAGTTTGTTCTTCAGCTGGTCTGCTGGGAATGGCTGCAATATATGATGTTAGGCTATCTGAATGTTTGCCCAATTACTGACACAACGTCGACAGTTACGGACATAGTAGTTCTACTTGGTGATATGTTTCTGTTTCTTACTCTAGTATGTTTTTGTTTCATAACTGAATGCTCCTGTTTACCATGAATTCAAAACTGTGCATCACATCTCGTTATCAATGAGTACCAGCAGAAAAGCCGAACCTTTGTAGTCCATGAGGAGGCGGAAGCCCAACCAATTTATTTCCTGAACAATAGATTATATGTAAGTAAAGAATATGATTCTCAAATACCCATTGTTCCGCAAGGCAAATTTAAACTATGACACCTTTAAACCTTTAATTATACAGCACTCAAGTGCATTATAAGTAACAAAATGCGATATGCTGTAAATTCACAAAAAAGACACCCATAATTAAATTTGCCATATGTAGATTCACAAGACAACTATATATTTGTACAGGTCATACAGTTAAAAAAGATAACTGCACAGCTAAAGAATGTGTTCAAGACCCTGGGGACATATGTGTAGCAGACTCATGGTAGTTGATGAGCACTTGAACGCAACAGCAGATGCAGAATGTACCCTTGAAGGCAAGGGCAGATGCAGACCATAAAATTATTTACCGTTAATGGCAAACTTGATAACAGCAAAGACAACACTATTTATGGGCACGATTCCTTTGTCTAGAACAGTGCAACGCTAAGAATGACGTATGAAATACAAATTAGGTGAATAAACAGCGAGTTCTCTTCCAATTTACTCATCTATACTGTTCATAAGGTGATACATGGTTGTTCAAAAAGCAAAACTCCAACAGATAAGCAAGTCTCTATGCACCGGTATAGTTTGTATTTCACTTTAGTTCAATGCCCGGTGCATTTCAAGCCAAAAATAAACCATGTACAAATGGCCAAAAGAGTTTGTTCTTCAGCTGGTCTGCTGGGAATGGCTGCAATATATGATGTTAGGCTATCTGAATGTTTGCCCAATTACTGACACAACGTCGACAGTTACGGACATAGTAGTTCTACTTGGTGATATGTTTCTGTTTCTTACTCTAGTATGTTTTTGTTTCATAACTGAATGCTCCTGTTTACCATGAATTCAAAACTGTGCATCACATCTCGTTATCAATGAGTTTTTTTGCTATTCATAACAATGTAGAGCGGGAGGTAGAGGGAGGAGGGACCTATGCCGAGACCAAACCACCCCAAGTAACTGCCCAATCCTGCGGCCAAGGTAAAGCCCGCCCGTGGAAGGAAACTGATAACCCGGAGTCTGGTCTCCTCCTCCTGGCTCATGCCGCCCTACAGCATTAGAAGCAAAACCTTTTCAGGAAACAAGCACAAGATTATTTTCTTCCTCTTTTTAGTAGTGGGTGGGTGGCTGGATGGAGATTCTCGTGGGGATGAGGTTTACCTTGGCTCGCATGGCGAACTCCAGATCTTGGATTACGTGCCCCTGCGACATCAGCAACAAGGAACCCATCAAGAAAGGGGGAAGGAGACGCTGCGACTCGCAAATTCGCAATCAGGGAATTTTTTTGGGAGGAATCCGGCGAACCTTGCGACGTGCCGGGGCGGCACCATCCTTCATTTCCCGCAGCAGCGACAGCACCATCCCTGATTCCTTCGCCCCTCCGCCGCGTTCGGAGGAACTAGGGGAGAGGAAGACGAAGGGAAGAGGGTTACGGGATTTGGGCCTCTGTTTCCATGGACCGTATTTCTATTGGGCTCAAACTATCGCTCGTGAGTCGTGCGTGACATGTTTTCCTACTCCTAGCCTACCTCGCCCAGAAACGCTATATTCCTGCCGAGTGAGATTCTGTTAGGATAAAGTGAGGTACGAAAATCCTAAAGATTCATCCACTGAAGTTTTTTTTTTGAGGGATTCATCCACTGAAGTTAGTAATGCATTGGATTCATGTATTAAAACTACAGCAGTATAACCACAGAACATACAGGAATTGAGGGACGGATCAAATATGGGGCTCGCAGGTTGTGGACATCCAGGGGGTGCCATTGGACACGTTACATTAGTTCCTGCAGAGGGGCACATATAACATTATCCAGCCTACAATATTTTGATCGGCATTTCAACTTTCATGTGTCCAGATGCCCCTGAACAGCTCATCCCAGCAGAATCTGACGATTAATTGCTCTAATTGATCTGAAATGCTAACATTTACAGAACTCCACATTCTGATCTAGCATCACGATGCATCTAACTTGTCAGCATAACGATGGCGACGATGGAGTCTTCTCCTGCGGTCTCGAAGCTCACTCTTCTTCAGAACAGTACGTGCCTTTTCAGTGGGATAGCTGTTGCTTTCCATGCTCCTTCCCGGAGAACCGAGTACACAAGCCAGCGGGTCATGCATGATGTCTCCAAATGATCTCTGCAACCAAAAACATACAAATTCAGAGAGAGAGAGAGAGAGAGAACAAGGTTCATCCTGCTATGAAATATTCTGAATTTGAAAAATGTTTCCCTTAGGTTGGTGCATTTCACTTCTGAAACAACAGTACGAATTTTGAAACAAGGAGTCATGCATGATGTCTTTTACTTTATTTTGAAATGCATTGCACTTTCTTTCAACTTATCTTCCTCTCTTTTGCTTCCCATAGTTTGTGTGGGTTTCATCTCTACCCTACCCCAACTTACATGGGACTAAACGACCTCTTAGCTCCTGCTGCTGCTATTGTTTGAACAGAGAAAACGTACAGAGAAAAAAGAATAGGGATGCAGAGCAGTACACAGCTAGGTCCTGAGAAACTGTTAAATCAGTAGTAACTCACGATGTTTACATTTGTCTGTCTAGAAATTGATCTCTCATCATCGGAACTGTTAACTTCATCTTCCATTTCCTTCAGCCTTTCCACAAAAGCACCATCAACATATGAATGGCGCAGGCGCCATCTGAAAAGAGGTCTATCTTGATGCAGATCATTGAACAGGTGCTCAGCGACAAACTGCTTTTGTACAGCTTCAACCAGTAGTTTATCATCACTATGCTTAGTAAGTATTCTGTTAATATATCAAGCAAAGAAGGTATCATGTTAATGAAAGTCGTAAGTTGGAACATCTGATTATCAAAAGTGAACAAATTTTAATAAACCATACACATTAGCCAGTTCCATCTTCATGTGATCTTCTCCATTGTCATTTTCCAAAATGAGTTCCGCACACATACGCAAGCCTACATAGTAGATCACCTTTCCTGTCAAATACGAACCGCCTGAAACACAGCTTCAACAAATTAGCAGTCAGTGAAAATAAAAGAAATTTGGATGAATAAGCACAGTATCAGAAACAATGTATCCAATGTTTATTTTCCCTGGATTCATTTCTTGATAGGATCCCAAGAAAAATTCCAGCAAATTCAATATGTATCAAAAACTTGAGAGGTCATATCCATTAATGAGTGTAAACAAATGGAGATTTTGCAGCTTTATACCCAAATGAATGAAAAACATTGATACGTATCTATGACTGGTGGTAACAATCACAGGAGAGTAGTCAATCTAATTAAAATATTGAATATAGGAATATGAAAGCTACATTTCATTTGGTGGCCACAAAAATAGCATTAGGTGGGAATTTGAGAACTTTTTCCCTTGTTAATAGCTAGGTTTTCTTTATAAATATATATACAGTTGATATATTAGGAGAGTGCTTGGTTGCCGGCCACCAAATGCCACGCCAAATTTTGGCTGCCACAGCAGAAAAGTAACTGCTTGGTTGCCAGCCTAAGTAGTACTCGCCACAGCAAAAGAGCACACGAAGCCTAAGCATACGAATGGGATCACTACCAGCCAACGAGGTTGAGATAGCCATGAGATTTACCAGCAACAGTGCAGAACCTTATCCATCCAGGCAAAGGTTGAACCCCAGGCAATTTATGTCCTGCACAGCAGAATATATGTAAGCCACTGTGTGATAGTTACAACAAACTCCCGCAAGGTAAAACTAACAATGTTAGTGTTGCACCTTTATGTTAAGGCAGTGCATGACTGTATCAAAGCTCAAAGGAAATGCAAATGCAATGAATCCTTCGTAATTCTCTCTCAAGTCTCAACCAATAATTGCACTGGCCATATGAAAAGTCTCAGCCAAAGCTTGGTACTCTTGGGCTCATATCATTTTCACATATCTAAACTTAATGCATAAAAAAATATTTGAAGTCAAAGTTTAAAAAGTTTGACTTAGGGCAACCTCAAAACGACAAGTTTTTTTGACACAGGAGGGAATATCGTATAAATATATGGTATTATGCCATAATGAAAATTGCAACATGATACTAAAATTGAGCATGATATTATTTATGATGCCCTAAGTGTTACAAGTATAAACATTGGAAGTACATGGAGGAAACTTTGAATGACAGAATAAAGGTAGAGCATATGACAATGGTGCTGACTTAATGGAGTTTTTACACCTACACACATAGTTTTGTGAAAAATGGTCCGGACCAGTTTTATTCTAATGCTTGCATAGAAAACAATAATGATAGAACACCAGTTTTGATACAGAAAATGCAATGTAGGAATAGCGAAAAAGACATCCAGTTTCCATAGTTCCCACAATAGATGTCCAGCCCAATAGACAAAATTTACCAACTTGTCACGCTATATGTGATGCAAAGTGCTTCACAGCCCTATTGGCCTGCTAGTGCTTGGAATGGCAATTGCTTACGAGCATAAAATGCTGTAAGCTGTGTTTTTTAGGGGCCGCCTAGGCGTCGGGCGCCAGAGCGCAAAGAAAAAGACTATAATTGACATGTGCCCTGTACTAATCAATACAATGAACGTCCTTTGGGCTCGTAATCGTGAAAAGACAAAAACTTCATGATCAGTTTTGGAGGGCACAAGTGAGAAACCACACCTCCAACCCAGTGGCAAACTGGCAATCGGCTAGCTCACGGCATAATCCAAGAATGCACTGCATTTTTTTATATATCAAACAATGTTCCTCATATACCACAATATTTGGCAGCAGGAGTGCTAGCACAAAACAGCGCATCACATCACATGGTCAACAATAGGGCTAGAGGATGAGGGGGTTGAGAATAGGAGATGCACCTATGCCGGTCATGAACCACCCAATGAAACTGTACAACCCGGCTCCCGCAATAAAGCCCCTTCTTGCAATCCCATTGTAAACGGAAAGCCTGGCATCCTCCAGACGAGTTATGTCTTCCTACAAGATTAGCAGCAAATCCCAATCAAGAAACCAGTATCAACATCACGGGAACACCAACAAGAACAGCGATACGTGAGGGGTTCAGTGGGGATATTCCTCGAGGACGAGCTTACCTTGGACCGCATAACGTACTCCAGATCTTGCATCACCTCCCCCTGCCACATTAGCAACACGAATCCCCATCAATCCAATCGGCGAGCGGCACCAAGAACGGGGAAAGGGGATCCTGGGAAAGAGCAGCTGGGGCGTTTCTTCGGAGAAATCCAGCGAACCTTGCCAAGTAGGGGAGGGATTGCGCCCTTTAGCTGCCGCAGCAGCCACAGAACCATGGCCCTGTTTCGCACAGCCTCTCTCTCTCTCTCTCTCGCTCTGTGCCTCTCGGAGTCTCGGTGGGGTAGGGTTTAGTGGAAAATGGAGCGGGGAGAGTGTAAGAGGAAGACGAAGCGGAAGCGGAGGGTCTGTACTCTGTTTGGTACTCTTGGGCTCAATTGTTTTCTGTTATTGGGCTGAAGTTGTCAACTTGTTGGACCGCAATAGAAGGCTGTGTGATGCTCTGATGAGCGGGTTACCAGCCCACACGGGGTCACTGTGTTACCGGAAATACTATACTTAGCGGAGTTACTTTTAGTGGAGAGGTAGTGTGCTTTGAGATTAGTGCGAGGTGGGAAAGGAACGGCTGAGGTGCACGCGGGCTGGCTGGGTGGAGTAAAGCTGGCCAGATGGGTCGGGCTAAAAGAGCCATCTCCAACCCGGTCCTTTTAGCCCGGTCCGAGCACGGCCCAGGCCCGGTGGTCAACGGGCCGTGCCAGCCCGCAGCCCGTTACATGCCGTGGTTGGGCCTAGGTGTAGCCCTGTTGGGCTAGTCCGAGCACGGCCCGTTTAGCGGTGGCCCATTAGCACCTCATTCGGGTCGTGCTAAAATGGGCCGACACGGTTTGTTTGGCCTCTTTATATTTTTAAAAATAAAGAAAGTGTAAAAATAATTAGTTTATTTAGAAGGCCGGCCCGGCACGGCCCGGTCCGCTTAGTCCGAGGCCCGTTTACCCCGTTTAAAATAGACCGTGTCGTGCTTGGGGTTGAAGTGAAGGCCCGTGTGCTGATTCCTCGAGGACGAGCTTACCTTGGACCGCATAACGTACTCCAGATCTTGCATCACCTCCCCCTGCCACATTAGCAACACGAATCCCCATCAATCCAATCGGCGAGCGGCACCAAGAACGGGGAAAGGGGATCCTGGGAAAGAGCAGCTGGGGCGTTTCTTCGGAGAAATCCAGCGAACCTTGCCAAGTAGGGGAGGGATTGCGCCCTTTAGCTGCCGCAGCAGCCACAGAACCATGGCCCTGTTTCGCACAGCCTCTCTCTCTCTCTCTCTCGCTCTGTGCCTCTCGGAGTCTCGGTGGGGTAGGGTTTAGTGGAAAATGGAGCGGGGAGAGTGTAAGAGGAAGACGAAGCGGAAGCGGAGGGTCTGTACTCTGTTTGGTACTCTTGGGCTCAATTGTTTTCTGTTATTGGGCTGAAGTTGTCAACTTGTTGGACCGCAATAGAAGGCTGTGTGATGCTCTGATGAGCGGGTTACCAGCCCACACGGGGTCACTGTGTTACCGGAAATACTATACTTAGCGGAGTTACTTTTAGTGGAGAGGTAGTGTGCTTTGAGATTAGTGCGAGGTGGGAAAGGAACGGCTGAGGTGCACGCGGGCTGGCTGGGTGGAGTAAAGCTGGCCAGATGGGTCGGGCTAAAAGAGCCATCTCCAACCCGGTCCTTTTAGCCCGGTCCGAGCACGGCCCAGGCCCGGTGGTCAACGGGCCGTGCCAGCCCGCAGCCCGTTACATGCCGTGGTTGGGCCTAGGTGTAGCCCTGTTGGGCTAGTCCGAGCACGGCCCGTTTAGCGGTGGCCCATTAGCACCTCATTCGGGTCGTGCTAAAATGGGCCGACACGGTTTGTTTGGCCTCTTTATATTTTTAAAAATAAAGAAAGTGTAAAAATAATTAGTTTATTTAGAAGGCCGGCCCGGCACGGCCCGGTCCGCTTAGTCCGAGGCCCGTTTACCCCGTTTAAAATAGACCGTGTCGTGCTTGGGGTTGAAGTGAAGGCCCGTGTGCTGGCCGGACCCGATCCGTTTATTATAAGAGTCGTGTCGTGCCGGCCCGGCACGACCCGTTGGCCGGGACTAGGGTGGAGACAGCAGTGCACGCGACACATGGCAACATTTCATTGGCAGGCGGAATTCAAGTTATATGTAAAATTTTAAATTGATTTTTCCTCTTAAACCGTAACTTCATTTTCAAATCCGTTTGAACCATGATGATCTTTACGATTAATGCAACAAAACAAGATCCCATATGAATATTTTTTATGAATTTTTGAAAATCAACATTGTTCTAGCCATTACAATCAATTGTTCTAGCCTTTTAATTAAATGTTCTAAGAAAAAAATCGTTTGTTCCAACATTTCAACCAATTGTTCTAGCCTTCTTAATAAATGTTCCAGAAAAGAAATTAAATGTTTCAAAACAAAATCGATTGTTCCATTAAGAGCAAACCGCCTTGCTCTCGTACCATTTATTTTCCCATGATTTCAGATTTAGCACTGGATTCGTCTCAAGTCTTGCTCCGTCTAGCATTCCGTCAAATAAATCGCCTAAACAGCTCAGCGCTGGTCTTCAACCTTTCGCTCTGTTTCTCTTTCGCGTGTTGCTCTGCTTCTCTCATTTACCAGCCCCACTAATCGCCACATCTGGCGCACTGCTCGGCCCCTCTCTGCCCGGCATGCACCCACTGCTTCTCCTCTAGCATGGAAAAGCGTGGGCAACAGAACAGGTCAAAGACGAATTAAGACAGCCAACCATCGCATGGAAGCAAGCAATGTTTTGAACAGGTGAAGAAATCAAAACCAGTACACGGAAAACTAATGAGTAGACAGCGAAGAACTGATCAGAATATGTCCACTTTTTCTTTGTTGCCTCGATCTTCGACTCGAAATTGTTCAAGCGTCCTCCTCCACTCGAAATTGTGCAGCAACGTACATATGGTCCTGCCATCCCAGCCAGCTCGGCGCTGCGTAATGGCGTTTCCTCAGCCTGTGGGAGGAGCAGAAATTCTGGAGATCGCAACGATGAGATCGAGGTCAAGTTTGCGAGCATGGCGGCAGCACTGCCGATCTCACAAGGAAGATGGGATGCGTTAACGGATATCGTTTCAACCATGTAATCGGGGTCGTCCGTACAAGATCCAAGAATAAAGTGTTAGACGGTGTAATGATGGTAAAAATCCAGTGCTATTTCTGAAATCAAAGGGGAAAAGGTGATATGGGAGCAAAGCCGTTCGATTTTAATGGTACCACAGCAATTAGGATAGAGATGTAGAGCATGTCATCATATATCTTGTAAGCATTAAGAAATAACAGAAGATAAATCAGCACATGAATAGTTGATCAGCCTCTCCATCAGGTATGGTGGTACCTCTCCGCCGCGACGAGCAGATGCTACGTCATAGACATGTCGTCGTCGACGTGCTCTGTTGACAGTGGCAACCATGCATGACAACGACTCGGCACACGTTCATAAAAATGACTCGACACCCTCAACACCTCCGGAGCCGAAATGTCCGGTCAGTCGGTAAAACAACATTCAACAACTTATATAGGTCGGTAAAGGTCTTTGCCGACAAATGCCATAGGTCGGTAAACTGACGTCGGTAAGAGTTTAACCTACGGATGGCTTGTCGGTACTTTTTGAGTAATACCAATTGACGCTTCGACGCTACAAATAGTTTTACCGACCTATGGCCAGTCGCCAACAATATTTTTCTTTAAAAGATAATTATTTCTTTAACCTGCTCTCTAGGTTAAAGAAATAACTAGGCATGAATCAACAATTAGAAATAAGGTCTTGTAGCAGATCCATCGTGGAGTCCCAAGTTACATTCCCCTCTTCACCTTTCGGCAATAATAGATACATGTAGTTTTTCTCTATCTTGTTTGGCTTGATTCAGATGGTTCCCTTGATTGAAGGGTGGGTTGTCCAATATTTAAGCCATGAGTCATAGTCCTATGTGTGATTTCTAGTGCCATGTTACCAACTGATCATCATCATGGAATAAACACAATACGTCAATAATAAGATTGCATCTATGAAGTAGCTTGGTCAAACTTACTGATTTACTATTTGATACAAGTGGAACTACATATATATGATGCTATCAGAAGCATACTTGGCCAATTTTCTCTATACCATGAAATCCAATGACAGTCAAATACACTTAAGACCTAATATAACATTGGGTAAAGTCCAATGAAGATTTTGCAAAAAAAAAACAACCAACAATATATAACACCTTCTTGAGTTAAAACAATTCGTAAAGTCAAGTTTACTCCTTGTACAATTCACTTTGTTCGTTTGTAAACCTAAACAAAACCATGATGTTTCATTTTTGTCACAAAATGTGTTTAAACTAACATTACAGCTGACGAATGGATTTTGGTCACGGAATCGTCATAAATTTTGGCCGGTGACATAATTTTCAGATTTTGTGACATAAATGAAACGTCAGCTATCATAATGTTTCTTGTAGTGTCATAATCCAAATGTCATGGTGCGTATGGAAATAACGAAATGACTTGATTTTCAATGATGAAGACCCAATAGTGGAAAGGAGTACAACACGTGTTTTGACATGACCAGAAGAATGGATGGAGCAACATATAACCTAATTTTTTCTTTTGATTTCTTCGGGTTTTTTTTTTGTTTGAAAGACTTATCTTTTTTTTTACTTTTATTATCTTTATTAAAATACAATAATAATTAGTAGGGGTGTGCCTTTGTTATTTTTAAAGAAAACCGTTGGCACACAATATTCCAAATTTGTTATGCAATAATGCATTACACTATCACATTGTGCTATGTTAAAAGAAAATTTCAGCTTTTCAACATCTGTTATGTGTAGTGATTAGTCATTCTTAAGTTGAGGATAATATATGGAAGAAGACAAACCAGTACATAATAGAAGAAACTAAGTCGGTGAATCAATTTTCCCAAAAAAGCGGTAAATCAATTTCAGCTGAAAAAAACTTAAACGCCACAAATAAAAGAATGCTAAGAGCCTTAGACAACCAGGATCCAAAGTTAGCTTCATCCCGTAGCATTTTTGCATCCTCCCTAATAGCTTCCTCTGTAATTACCGCCACCATACCTTGCTCTGGCTCGGCACACAGGCAACAGAAAAACAAACTTTCGCTAAATTGTGAAGAACCGAACACTTTACAAAAAGAGTAACATTGTCTCTCTAGGATTGAGTAAATATATGCAGAGAATTGTACTTGATGAAATGGGTAGTTTTTTATGACATAATAATTATTCGTATGCAGTACATACCGATGAATGCAATCAGTTATCAACATTAAGTGATGCAAGCTTGCTAATGAGATCTATCAGAAGGGACGGGCAGCTACTTTTCAGAAAGTCTAAGCCACCAACAGCCATCACTTCTAGCAAATTGCCAGAGGAATCGAGGAACTCGAGGCACCTTTCCTTCAAACCTGGGCAATGGTGTTGCTCAGCTAGTGCAAGGATGGTTGCCACAGTGCCACTGTTGATGTATCCGCATAACTTATCTTCGCAAATCAGTTTGAGCCTCTGAAGATCATATCTATCAGCTGCCACAAGCAAGTGTTGCCACATCACATGATCCACATCCGAATCCTCAATGTCATCGTCTCCTTGCTCCATCTTCGGCACAGAATCGCTGTAAATGAAACGAAGCAACAACTTAAACACGTTTACCTGCATGTCCTCTATTTGTATGACACTGTTAGTTGTTCCCTCCTTCATCGGGCCGAAAAGCTCAGCTCTGAAGACAGCGGATCTGGCGGCGAGGATACACCGGTGCGCGTTGAAGGTCTCGCTGCCGACCTGAAATGTCACATCAGTAGCATCACCTGATATGAATAGACTAGTGAATTCTAGATGCATATCAGATGCCGGCACCACAAAGAATGGAACAGTCGTGGCACTAGGGTCCTCATTGTTGGCATCAATCTTGGGTGAAACAAGCTTGGCAACAAGCTCTTTCATGACAACGGGGCAGCTGGTAATCAAATGGTCCAGGCCGTCTAGCACCATTACTTCCTGCACATTAGAAGGACAGTTGAGGAAGTCCAAGCATGCCTTCTTCAGTCCTTGACAATGGTGCTGCTCAGCCAACGCGAGGATAGTTACCACATTGCTCGTATTGATGTACGTGCACAACTTCTGTTCACATATCCGTCTCAGCCTCACGAGATCGTATTTTTGTGCTGCTACAAGCAAGTTCTGCCACACAACATCGTCTTCCTCTTCATCAATCTCTGGAACCGAATCACTATAAATGAAAAAGAGCAAGGTGGCAAACACTCCTGCATCCATGTCGTCTATGGATATGACGCCTGCTGCCTTGCCATTCTTCGTTAGGTCAGAAATTTCTGCCCAGAATACCTTCGATCTGAAGGCAAGCACAACCCGGTGCGCCACAAAGATATCACCACCAACCTCAAATGTCACATCGGTGCCCTCTCCGGACTGGAGCAGGCCAGTGAGATGTTGGTGCATGTCAGATGCCGGCACCACGACGAAAGGTGCAGTTGCTGCCCTGGTTCTGACATCCTTGACGATCACAATGTCACACTTTATGGTGAAACTGTCACCCTTGAGATGAGCTGTTTTCTCCAGGGCCTCTCGTTTCATGAAACTTCCATAAACCCAGCACCGACTCTTGTCATTGTAGCTGTGCACTTTGCTTCCATGGATGTATGACGGCACTAACTTCTGGACATTATCAACGAAACTGAATTCGAACTGAACCTTCACAGTTTCTGCAGCAACGTCACTGTCGAGGAAGAGACCAACGTCACTCGCGGCACATGCCGTTGGGGTAGTATTTGACACGCCAACGATAGCCACCGACTGTGAAACAGCGGGATTCTACGTACTCGCCGTTGGGGGTATCTTCTTTGATGCGGGAGTACCCGTCGACCACAAGCAGGAGGTACCCGCAGTCCGTGACGGTGATGGCCGAGGTGGATGCCGGCGGCGGCTTGCCATCACCGATCAACATTACGCCGGCGAACGACATGGCGGATCGAGACAACCTTGACTCCGCCGCCGGTTGATCGACAATGTTTCGACTCTCTTTGTTGGCTGGCTTAACCTTGGCCTTGGCGAAGACCATGTACCACTCCACTCTTATCTGAGCGAACAACAAGGTAACTATCGCACTTTCGCAGCGACGACGACTAGTTTCCACGCAAACTAGCAAAGAGTTCCTCGCTTTCGTGGAGGAGAGCCGACCGTTTTTCAGCGCAAAACGGCAAAGATGAACCAAACCCCAGGGCTGCTAGGGCTCGGCGAGAACTACAAGCTAATGCAGGAGAAAATAACGTAGAATAGAAAATATGATTGTTTGTGTCGATTGTCTGTTCCCAATCAATCGGCCATCCCCTGTTTATATATGCACAGGCGCCTGGTCTTTGGCTTGTACAAAATGGAAGGAAATCCATGCATACGAGAACCACTCCTAGTCTAGTACGACGAAAGGTGCAGTTGCTGCCCTGGTGCTGACATCCTTGACGATCACAATGTCACACTTTATGGTGAAACTGTCACCCTTGAGATGAGCTGTTTTCTCCAGGGCCTCTCGTTTCATGAAACTTCCATAAACCCAGCACCGACTCTTGTCATTGTAGCTGTGCACTTTGCTTCCATGGATGTATGACGGCACTAACTTCTGGACATTATCAACGAAACTGAATTCGAACTGAACCTTCACAGTTTCTGCAGCAACGTCACTGTCGAGGAAGAGACCAACGTCACTCGCGGCACATGCCGTTGGGGTAGTATTTGACACGCCAACGATAGCCACCGACTGTGAAACAGCGGGATTCTACGTACTCGCCGTTGGGGGTATCTTCTTTGATGCGGGAGTACCCGTCGACCACAAACAGGAGGTTGGGCCGAAAAGCTCAGCTGGCCTGCCATCACCGATCGATATTGCGCCGGCGAACGACATGGCGGATCGAGACAACCTTGAGTCCTTGACTCCGCCGCCGATTGATCGACAATGTTTGGACACTCTTTGTTGGCTGGCTTAACCTTGGCCTTGGCGAAGAGCATGTACGTAGCACTCCACTCTCTTATCCAAGGGAACCAGTTTTATAACCATCTGCGTCAAAAGGACGCGTTCTCGAGAACTTTTTTTTTTATGAGGGAACACAGCGGGAGAGACTCCCACGGTGACTGAGTGCGGCACCCGGGCGGGCGCAACGCAGCCAACGGAGCTAACCGCTGCACCACGCACGCCTTCTCGAGAACTTGACCGGCAACTTCATAGTACGAGAGGACCCTTATGATCCGCCTGTTCATGTGCCGCGCACGCGGTCAGGAAAACGAGCCGGCGTCGAACGTCTCCCCAAGAGAGCTGAAATCGCTGTGGTCGCTTCGATTCTCGGGACGCGCCGCCCGAGCAATGCCATGAAGTGATCACACAGGTCGCCTGAGGGGCATCGCGTACGTACTGCACTTGGGCGGCATCGTGTCGGTATGACACGAGAATTTTCCGTCCACTGATCATGCCCGGGCGCGTTTGGCCGCACACTGGTCACCGGCCAAGCGGCTCCACCC
>LAPY01000142.1:219957-233165 GCA_000970635.1 Eragrostis tef | reverse complement strand
TGATATGATGAGTAATGCATTTAAAGTTTTTTAAGACTGATTGAGTTGGCATATCATGTTTAGAAGACAATTGCAATGTTAATGCATTATTCACATAACAAAGCCTTACAAACTACTACACAATATTGGCTATCCACCCAAAACAAATGGGAAACAAAAAATGCATGTATGAAAAAAATTAATTAAGAAGTTCTCGTGTGTTGAATGTGCTACTATTATATTTTAATATAAATCTGTGTGTTCAGACATGTAGTCATGGGCCTAACACACGAAAATAGAGTAGTCGTGCGACCAACGTACTACTACTCAATTTTCGTGCAACCAACGTACTACTACTAGGTTTTCGTGCAACCAACGTACGATTGAGTATTATTTCTGAAATTTCTTCATTTCCGGTATTATTTTTGTAATTCTCAATAATAAAAATATTATAAAAATAAAAAATTCTAGTTACGGGTGCCTTAGTCCTTTCATGGTTGTAAATCTTCATTGCATATACGGCAACAACATATATGTAACATTATTCCAAGTTTGTTAAGTCAGAACGCCTTCCACTATCACATTGTGCAATTCACTGAGATTCAATAAGTTAAAACAAACTTTCTGCTTTTCAACATCTGTTTGTGCGTAGTGATCAGTCATCCTTAAGATGATACTATAGGATAATGTATTAATACAGAATTGGAAGCAGCCAAACCAGTACATAGAAGGAAACTAAGAGGGTAAATCAGTTTCAGCTGGAAAAGAAGTACTTAAACGCCACATTAAAAAGAATGCTAAGACCACCAGGATTCCCAAGCTAGCTAGCTTCATCCCGTAGCTATTTTTCTTCCTCTCTGATAGCTTCTTCAGGAGTTACCCCCAAATGCATCTTGCTCTGTCTCTGCATACAGACAACAGAAAAGTGAACTCTCGCTGAAATATGAAGAACTGAACACTTTATAAAGAACAACATCATCCCTCTAGAATCCAGTAAGAATATGCCGAGAATTGAACTTGATGAAATGTATAGTTTAATTTGACATAAATATCGTTCACATGCAGTACATACCGATGACAGCAATTAGTTATCAACCTTAAGTGATGCAAGCTTGCTAATGAGATCTATCAAGATGGATGGGCAGCTACTTTTCAGAAGGTCCAAGCCACCATCTTCCAGCACTTCTTGCAGATTGTCAGAGGAATCAAGGAACTCCATGCACTTTTCCTTAAGACCTCGGCATTGGTGTTTCTCAGCTAGTGCAAGGATAGTTGCCACGGTGCTAGTGTCAATGTATCCGCATAACTGATCTTCGCATATCAGTTTCAGTCTCTGAAGATCATATCTATCTGCTGCAGTGAGCAACTGTTGCCACATCTCATCCAAATCAACATCCATGTCATCACTGTCACTATCTTCTTCCCCCATCTTCGGCATAGAATCACTGTAAATGAAAGTAAGCATCAACTTAAACACGTTTGCTTCCATATCTTCTATTGGTATGAGACTGGTGGTTGTGCCCTCCTTCATTGGGCCGAAAAGCTCAGCTCTGAAGACAGAAGATCTTGCGGCGAGAACACACCGGTGCGCAGTGAACGTCTCGCTGTCAACCTGAAATGTCACATCAGTAGCATCTCCGGATTGGAGGAGACTAGTGAAGTCTAGATGCATATCGGAAGCCGGCACCACAACAAATGGAAGAGCTGCGGCGCCGGAGTCCTCTGTGCTGACAACCTTAGGTGAAACAAGTTTGGCAACAAGCTCTTTCATGACAGCGGGGCAGCTTCTGGTCAAATAGTCAACGCCACCTAGCACCATTACTTCCTGCACATTGGAAGGAGATTCCAGGAAGTCCAAGCACGCCTCCTTCAGCCCTTTACAATGGTGCAGCTCAGCCAGCACAAGGATAGTTGCTACATTGCTTGTTGTGATGTATGTGCACAGCTTTTGTTCACACATGAGCCTCAGCCTCAAGAGATCGTACTTTTGAGCTGCTACAAGCAATTTCTGCCACATCACATCGTCCTCTTGTTCATGAATCTCTGGCTCGGAATCGCTATAGATGAAAAAGAGCAAGGCTGCAAACACTCCTGCATCCATGTCTTCTATGGATATAGCGCCTGCTGCCGTGGCCTCCTTCATGAGGTCAAAAATTTCGGCCTTGAAGACCTTCGATCTAGAGGCGAGCACAACCCTGTGCGCTGCAAAGATCTTGGCACCGACCTCAAATGTCACATCGGTGCCCTCTCCGGACTGGAGCAGGCCAGTCAGATGTTGGTGCATATCAGATGCCGGCACCACAATGAAAGGTGCAGCTGCTGCCCTGGTGTTGACGTCTTTGGTTACGACGACGTCACACTTTATGGTGAGACTATCGTCCTTGAGATGAGTAGATTTCTCTAGCTCTTCTTTTGTCATGAACATGTCGTGGCCCCAATAGTAATAATACGAGGAACCGAAGTTGCATACTTCGGTTTCACGAATGTCTAATGGCACTTGCTTCTGAGCCTTGTCGACAAAGCTAAATTCGAACTGCACCTCCAGATGGGTGTCAGTGCCATCGTCATCATCCAGCTGGAGGTAAAGGGATATGCAGTCAGAGTCCTCAGAGAGTATGCCATTTGGGTAGTACCTGATAAACCAGCGATAGCCAGCGATTCTGAAACGGCGAGATTCCACATACTCGCCGTTGGGGGTGTCCTGCTTGATGCGCGAGTACCCGTCGACCACGCCACCTAGCACCATTACTTCCTGCACATTGGAAGGAGATTCCAGGAAGTCCAAGCACGCCTCCTTCAGCCCTTTACAATGGTGCAGCTCAGCCAGCACAAGGATAGTTGCTACATTGCTTGTTGTGATGTATGTGCACAGCTTTTGTTCACACATGAGCCTCAGCCTCAAGAGATCGTACTTTTGAGCTGCTACAAGCAATTTCTGCCACATCACATCGTCCTCTTGTTCATGAATCTCTGGCTCGGAATCGCTATAGATGAAAAAGAGCAAGGCTGCAAACACTCCTGCATCCATGTCTTCTATGGATATAGCGCCTGCTGCCGTGGCCTCCTTCATGAGGTCAAAAATTTCGGCCTTGAAGACCTTCGATCTAGAGGCGAGCACAACCCTGTGCGCTGCAAAGATCTTGGCACCGACCTCAAATGTCACATCGGTGCCCTCTCCGGACTGGAGCAGGCCAGTCAGATGTTGGTGCATATCAGATGCCGGCACCACAATGAAAGGTGCAGCTGCTGCCCTGGTGTTGACGTCTTTGGTTACGACGACGTCACACTTTATGGTGAGACTATCGTCCTTGAGATGAGTAGATTTCTCTAGCTCTTCTTTTGTCATGAACATGTCGTGGCCCCAATAGTAATAATACGAGGAACCGAAGTTGCATACTTCGGTTTCACGAATGTCTAATGGCACTTGCTTCTGAGCCTTGTCGACAAAGCTAAATTCGAACTGCACCTCCAGATGGGTGTCAGTGCCATCGTCATCATCCAGCTGGAGGTAAAGGGATATGCAGTCAGAGTCCTCAGAGAGTATGCCATTTGGGTAGTACCTGATAAACCAGCGATAGCCAGCGATTCTGAAACGGCGAGATTCCACATACTCGCCGTTGGGGGTGTCCTGCTTGATGCGCGAGTACCCGTCGACCACAAGCAGATGGTAACCGCTGTCCGCGACGGTGGTGGACGAGGCGGACAACGCCGGCGGCCGCTTGCCGTCACCAATAAAAGATACGCCGGCGAACGACATGGCAAATCGAGACAACGAACCTCGATGGAGCTCGGCACCGTTTGTAGACTGGATAGCAGTTGGCGAAGAGGAAACTAATTTGCGACGAGCATGCATGTATCACTTCTGACCCCGCACGGCCCAGTTTTATATACATCTGCGTCAAGAGGATTCATACGTTCTCGAGAACTTGACCAGTTTACTTCGTACTACGAGCGCATTTTTTATGATCCGCCTGTTCATGTGACCGCGCACGCGATTGGAAAAACTAACCGGCGTCGGCCGATTGCGGTCGTCGCTTCGGTTCGCGGAACGCGCGATTGCGTTCGCTTCGTTTCTAGGGACGCGCTGCGCGAGCACTGCCATGACGTGATCACACAAGTTGCCTGATATTGTGCGCGGTCTCAGCTGATATTGTGCCAACGTAGAGTCTTAAGAGTCATCTCGAACACTGACCTAGCATGGTCTCAGCTGATATTGTGCCATAAATCGAGTGTCATCTTCTCATCCATCTAATCACTAAACTATTGTGACCACCAGTCACGTCTCATGCAGTCACCAAAGTTGCTACCATCAAAACTCAATCAACTCCACGCAAAACTATTTAGCTGGTATTGATCTCTACCGACCCACCACCTTGAACGGAGGAGCACCGACGCGCACCGGCACAAAAAATAGACCGTGCATGGATTGATTTAGTCTGGTCGCTGTATATCGGCGCCGTCATGTCGGATCAAGAATTATCACTCTAAAAGCCAAAACACCTGTAAAAAAAAGCTAAAAGCAGCTGGAGAAACAATGGCAAGTTCTCTGACAAGACCATCAGTGAAACGAGCCACCCAACATCTGAACTAGATCGGCAAATGCATCATCAGACACCTCCATCATTCCACTAGTAATGTGATCAACTGTCATAATGGCCAGGATGTTGACAGCCACCCGTTGCGTTGATGGAGGCGTCGCGTGCGGCTTGAACGGCAACCTGATGCAGCCGTTGCCGCTGTATGGACATCACCCAACGTAGCAATGGGGATTTTGGCTGAAATCAACCAAACCGGCCTTACGGGATACAAGATCAGGACATGTACGAGCAACACGGTGGGGCGATGGAAGTGTGCTGCCAGCACCACGTTGATCCAGGCCATGGAAGCGTGCTGTGCTCGTACATTGCCGCAACACCAACTCTTTGCCACAATTCCCATCGAGGCGGCCACCATCATGCGCCTACGAATGGCAGCGCTCGCTCGACGGCCCGCCAAGTGCCCTCCGCGGCATCGGGACGGGCTGCCGCAATCGTCGTCGAGGCCGCCGCCACACGCGCTCGTGCTCCTCGCCAAAGACGATTCTGTCGTGGCACCGAGGCACAGCGTAAGGTGCTGACGCCACCCTCGCCGTCGGTGGCTATCGCTGGTTGGGGATGGTTGAGTTTGGTTCTAGCCCATGTAACGTGGGACGTTTTCCAGCTTCTTTGACCCCTTCTTTTTTAGAAAAGGTAATTCATTTATCAACTTTTGTAAACATCTCTCTGCCTGAAATGGGAGTTGGGAATCTCATTGCAAGGCAAAATTATTGTAAACAGTGTAAAACATGAAGGCTATAGGTAAAATATTTTTCATGTTGAACGGATGACACACCAAAATTATATTGTAAGCTACTCCATGTGCCCACAGAGTAAAAACAGGTCAAGCTAACCATATTTACGGATATACATGAATGATGCAGCCAATCTATATGGTGAGATACGTTCCCTACACGAACGTTCATAAAACATATAGTAACACTTTATTGTACTTGACAACCCAGCGACAGCCTCCCACCATGAAAGGGCGAGACAGGATGCACTCGCCCGTGGGGGTGTTCTTGGTGTTGCGCGAGTACGCATCGACAACAAGCAGGTGGTACCCGCTCGCAGAGGCGGCGGCTGCAGTGATGGCGCAGCCAAAGCGCGTCTTGAACGGCAACCTGATGCAGCCGTTGCCGCTGTATGGACATCACCCAACGTAGCAATGGGGATTTTGGCTGAAATCAACCAAACCGGCCTTACGGGATACAAGATCAGGACATGTACGAGCAACACGGTGGGGCGATGGAAGTGTGCTGCCAGCACCACGTTGATCCAGGCCATGGAAGCGTGCTGTGCTCGTACATTGCCGCAACACCAACTCTTTGCCACAATTCCCATCGAGGCGGCCACCATCATGCGCCTACGAATGGCAGCGCTCGCTCGACGGCCCGCCAAGTGCCCTCCGCGGCATCGGGACGGGCTGCCGCAATCGTCGTCGAGGCCGCCGCCACACGCGCTCGTGCTCCTCGCCAAAGACGATTCTGTCGTGGCACCGAGGCACAGCGTAAGGTGCTGACGCCACCCTCGCCGTCGGTGGCTATCGCTGGTTGGGGATGGTTGAGTTTGGTTCTAGCCCATGTAACGTGGGACGTTTTCCAGCTTCTTTGACCCCTTCTTTTTTAGAAAAGGTAATTCATTTATCAACTTTTGTAAACATCTCTCTGCCTGAAATGGGAGTTGGGAATCTCATTGCAAGGCAAAATTATTGTAAACAGTGTAAAACATGAAGGCTATAGGTAAAATATTTTTCATGTTGAACGGATGACACACCAAAATTATATTGTAAGCTACTCCATGTGCCCACAGAGTAAAAACAGGTCAAGCTAACCATATTTACGGATATACATGAATGATGCAGCCAATCTATATGGTGAGATACGTTCCCTACACGAACGTTCATAAAACATATAGTAACACTTTATTGTACTTGACAACCCAGCGACAGCCTCCCACCATGAAAGGGCGAGACAGGATGCACTCGCCCGTGGGGGTGTTCTTGGTGTTGCGCGAGTACGCATCGACAACAAGCAGGTGGTACCCGCTCGCAGAGGCGGCGGCTGCAGTGATGGCGCAGCCAAAGCGCGGCGCACTGCCGTCCGTGCCGAGGAAAGAGACGCCGGCAAACGACATGGTGAATCAACAGAGCAACCGTGCTCTCGGTAGCACTTGGCAAAGTGGGAGCAGGGGCTATTGAACGGGATGGGCCGGTGTCCTCCATTCCAAGATACCCTTTATATGTACGTAGCTCCTGATGTATGAATATGTGTAAACACGACGCGTTCTCACGAATGGACTCCTCGTCTCCATCACCATGCAGTAATCCTCGTTGTACGGGTACAATTTCAAGACCCGGCCGGGCGCCTCTTCGAGTGACTGCATGCATCCAGGAAAAGGAGCAGTCAGCCATCCGTCTCTTCGAGTGACTGCATGCATCCAGGAATAGGAGCAGTCAGCCACCCGTTAAATGGCTTCAATTTACGAGCAGTCGTTTTATGCAACTCACAAAAAAAAATATCTTGTGTCCATGCAGATGCACGGAGGGCTTGGACTTCTTGGTGCACATGCTGATGCGGTAGACCTTTCGGAGATTCAGTTCACAAGTACTTTGTGATGGAACTAACCCACCCAATTTGAGTCTTGGACTCAGCATGGATGTTGCATTTACACTTTCAGTGGTACATTAGGGTGTGTATGCTCACACGTGTCGTGAGTCTCTATGTCAATATTACATTTCACAAAAAAGAGTAACTAAATATATATAGACAATACGTGACTCATTTTGCATATCTTCTCGCGCCACAATAGTTTGGTGAGATCCTCGTTTCGTGTGATGATCATAACTTAAATGTATGGCCGAGCAAATTGTGATCGTCTAAGTGCAGCTGCATCCACCGGGCTATGGTCTTGACTAGTCCTGAGACTTGGGCCGGGCCAAATTAGGGTGGGCCACGTCCCGTGGCCTGGCCTGCCTGAAGGCGTTTCGTATCGTGCCGTGCCTGGATTTTGGGTATGACAGGCGACACGGCACGGCATGGTCGCATGGGCCGTGCTCGAGCCAGCACGACACGAAGGCGGCCCGACGACACGAAAATGGCCCGACGGCACGGGATAATTTTCTTGAGCTAAGGTTTATTTTGTGTTTTGATTCATATTTAAAAATTGAAACATGTATAGAATTTGCATATGTAGTCCAAATGAGTTGGGTTTTTTCTAAAATCTTAAAAAAGTAAGATATGTCATGTGGAATCTGTTTAATCAAACTTCTCTAGTTCATTTTTATACTTATCAGTCAAAACATTAATAGTCACTATTTAACATCTTCTTTACCTTTATGTAAATCACCAAAGGAATTGAATTTTTAAATGATTTTTGTGTGGACGTACAACTTCTACATGTCTACACATAGATTTTTTGTATAATTTTTGAAGCATTTACACCTGTGTAAGTTCAAATTGCTCTTCATTTATCACAAAACCTCATTGCTTCTATGTTATTTAGTAAAATTTGAACACACTTTCATTCAAAAATTGTTCCAAAAATTCCCCATAAATTGCAGAGGTTGGAGTTGACTTGGAACAGCTCCACACCAAAATTGAGTTCAAAATCCATTATATTTTTGGAATAAAAATGCAAAACTCACGTTGCCTTTGTCTTTTGTTACACTCAAAGTATGATGATTATAGAACTCAAATTTGATATAACCTTATAATATAACACTTTTCAAGTAGTGTAATTTTTGTGAAATTTTTGAAAAAGTTTTATCCATGTCACATTATAAAAAGAATCAATTTGGACAACAAAAATACGCGTTCTCTATGTTGAAAACGTATTTCTAAAGTAGGCTGTCAATAAAACCGAACCGTGCCCGTAGTTGACACGCCCCGCCGTGTCCTGTGCCGTGCCCGGACCGTATTTTTGTCATCTCAGGCCAACCGGCATGGCACGGTACCTCAATAGCATACTGAGGAAGAATATACGAGTGGCTAGGACTACTCTTGACCTGTTTGAATTAATGGGGTGGTGCCAACAGGGGGCCGAGCGCCCTCGCGTGAGCACGCACACCCACATTTGTTTTTTTTTTCCCGCCCGCACGTTATGTAGATGATCGACCATGATCTTTATTATTCTAGTTCACTGATCTCAGCAATTACATGACCGTTAAACCAAGGATTATATCAAAATTTCAAACAGATTCATAGAATTCGAAATGACCTCCTAGGAGGCTAGATTCGAAATAAATGAAACATATCGGAAGTTAAAAAAATATTGTATTTGTGAACTTCAACAGTGCGAAGCTAGGACGGTGGGTCGTTAGTGCAAACTTGTTATATTGATCTACTGGGTCAGAGGTGGATTTGAAACGTAAATACATGGAAAATACATGGACTTCCTTGCAAATCGTCAGGGTCAGTCAACCCTGATGACAATGTGTAGCTTCGCCCCTACACTTCGTTGCACCTGATGACAGGGAGTAACAAGTTTGGTGTGTGCTTGAGGGTTTGCATGGGTTCTAGGGATGTGAGTTTTCTCATTCTTGAGTTATTGGAATATTGGGTGGACACCCAAAACTTCTCTAAATGGGCTAAAATGCACACACGCCACGGACGCCAGAAGCATCTCGCCGCCCCCGCGACGCATCGTCCTGACGTCGCGTCTCCCCCTCCTCTCCTGACCAGCCTGGCCGGATCCTCTCCCCCTCCATGCCGCCCGGCTAGATTCCCTCCCCCTCACGGTCGCCGCCGCAGCCATGGCTTCATCCGCCCCCCTTCCCCGGCCCCGAGCCGCCGACCTCGCTCGCTTACTTCACCACCGTGGCGTCGATGCAGCATCGGGCTACTGAAGCGCTTGAGCGATAGCAGGCGGGGCCACTATGACGCGACAGGGGGAGGCGGAGCTCGTGGTTGGGGAGGCGGAGTAGCTGCTCCACTACAGCGAGGGCTCCTGGCAAGGGCGTGGCGGCGCGGAGGTGACCGTTCGAATCACAGCAGAGGTGGCAACAAATAGCCCCCGTCCCCATCCTCCTCCTCCTCCCCGACCTTCCGATACCTTCCCTTCCGCTCACGCTCGTGTCCCTCCGTCCCGTGCTGTAGGCAGGCAGCAGCAGGACACTGCCACCACACCGCCGCGGGGAGGAAGCTTCAGCGGTGGAGGCCGCCCTTCTCTGCCGTCGACCTCTACGTCGCGCCGCTTCTCCCTCTTCCCGGCTGGCCGAGCGCGAGGTGGAGGCGCGGCTGTGGCTGTGCGAGGCGAAAGCAGGGGCCGCGAGTCCGCGACAGCCTGTTGCTTCGCGGGCTTCGCCAGATTGGCGCTGGATTCGTGCCAAATTAGAAGAAGGCGACGCAGGGGAGGGAGGAAGAAGGAAGAGAAAGGGTACATGTTAGAGTATATTGGCTATCTCTAGATATGGTAGAATAGAATCATGTAATTCCGACGTTCCTTATCTCTATCGGAGGCTTCTTTCCCTTCATGCCATGTACTCTTATATAATCCGTCCATAGAGCTCAGCAATACAATCATCCATCCATACAATCCTACCCTTCTACATGGTATCAGCGAGCGGGTTTCGATCCTGAACCCAAACATGCTTCCGCCCATAACCTAGCGCCGCCGGTGCCCCACCTCGTGCACCGCCGCCGCCCCGGTCCTCCACGGTGTGCCGTCAGCGCGCCTCCTCGACGGCCTGCTAGCGCGCCCCAGGGGAGATCACCATGTCGATCTCCGCCGGGGGCCGCACCCAACAACGTCTGGCAGCGGGCAATCGCGTCGGCCCACCGTCCTCGTTGTAGGTCCTCCAGCAGCATCAGACCGTGAAGAACATACCTTGGGTGACGTCGTCCCGGCCTCTCCACGCCTCCTCGTCCTCAGATCCACCGCAACGCCCCAGCTCGCGGTGGCCACCACCAAGAGCGGCAGCAAGGCGCACGGCGACCTCCCCATGCCGAATGTCTTCGCCTCTTCCGTCGCGGGGCTCGGACTACTCGGCCTCACCGTGCTCGAGTCCCGGCGGCATCCCCATGCCGAGCTTCCTCGCCTACTCTGCCGCAAGGCCGAACGTCCTAGGCCTCGACGGTCCTAGGCCTCGTCGCGCTCGCGCCCCTGCCACACCATGCTGCTGTCGCGGCTCCGCTCCTCCGCGCACGACCTCTCAATCTCTGTGTTCTTTTCTCTGTCCCCGCTGTCTCCGCGTGAAGAGATGAGGATAAGAGGATGAGAGGCCTTACACTACATGCACCCAAGAGTCTACACGAGAAAATGCTGCTGCAGTTATTGGTTTTCTAATCTCTAATCTTTTACTCGATCACTGATCGAGATCGCGTCGCCCATCGCCGTCGAGCTCGCATGCCTCTACATCGACATCATCGCCAGCCACTTCTCTTCGTCGTAGTGTGGCTCGCCCTGGCGTGCGGTGCGCGTAGGGGCGCCACTCCCGCGGCGCCACCAGGCTGCTCTGTCACATTGTCTTCGCACCGGCCGTCCCTAACTTCTCTACCGTCATGGCTGCACCATCGGACTGATCACCCGATTAGTGCATCGCCGTGGCATGTTCGCATTTGGGACGGGTGTCCTGAGAGTGCGGCTTCACCACCGACTACGAAGACTGTGGCTGTGTCGTCTTGTTGCGCCACAGCGTCGCCTCCGTGATCTTCGTCGTTGCTCCTTCACCGCCGTCGACTACGTCGTTGTGCACTCTGCACAAGGTCTACATCAAGCCGTTCGAGTTCTTCGCTGCCTTCTTCAACCACCGTCGGCCGCTCCACCTCTACGCTTCGTCTAGCTCAACCTCGTCGCCAGCATCATCGCCTCCCAGTCTACTTCGTCTACTCTGACTAGTGCGGGGTGCATTGGCATCTTCTCCCTCGCCGTTCTATGCACCGTGATCGTCGTCGAGACCTCCTTTGCTGATTCCTCCTCCAGATGCTACGACATGGTTGGCCCTCAACCTCGTACGGCGGTATTGGTAACACCGCGCGTGCCTTTGTCCCCGACGCGTTGTCGGGTCTGGCAAACCCGGTACTCGCCTTGACTTGGCGGTTCGACAACGTCATTCTCGGCATCGTCCTCGACGCGTCAGCGTCTTCGTCTACGGCGCCTTCTTATATGCGATTCACTACATGGTGCCTCTCAGCGCACCAGTAGCACTTTGTGTGGTTCATCTCTATCGGTTACTCGACAACTTTATCGACCACGGCTACTTCAAGCACGGCCGATCGCGGCTACATGTCTTCGTTTCGGCTATCTCGACATTGGCACAAAGGGCTACCATCTTGCTTGAGCTCTCCAGTCATAACGTCTGCGCTGCTCCCGTTGCGACTGTGGGAGGATGTTAGAGTATATTGGCATATCTCTAGATATGGTAGAATAAGATCATGTAATCCCGACCTTCCTTATCTTTACCGGAGGCTTCTTGCCCTCCAAGCCATGTACTCCTATATAATCCGCTCATAGGGCTCAGCAATACAATCATCCATCCATACAATCCTACTCTTCTACAGTACACCGTTGGAGATTGCATTTTTTGCACCTTCTTTTTTCAAGCATTTCAACATCCATTTTAGTTTTTGGGTCTCTCCACCGTTGGAGATAGTCTAAAGGAGGTACATGGAGTTGTGCTGGCCCAAAGAGGGTCAGCGATGACAGATTCGCGGGGGCGACGATACGGAGACGTGGATGCACAAGGACCACAACAGCATGGACTGTCAATGGGCGCGGGCGGACAACGCCGCAGATTAACAGGGGAAGGGACAATAGTGGATGGCAGCACGGATCGACTTGGGGCACGAGTTAATTACAAAAGTATCGTATCATAAACTATTTCCACTATTATACTATTAATATTGTGTACTGTAATTGTTTAATACAAAGCGACAATGTATCAAACTTGCGAAGCAAACCTGGCAAGAAGCTCCATCAGAACGGTTGGACAAGTCTGCGTTACTTTCTCCAACCCTTTCGTCGCCATCACCTTCTGCAAAATCGCAGGAGATTGGAGAAAGTTCAAGCACTCCTCCTTCAAGCCCTGGCAACGGTGCTGCTCGGCTAGCAGAAGAAAGTCAGTCACTGTGCTCGTGTCCATGAACGTGCACAAATTCTTCCCACATATCAATTTAAGCCTTGCGAGATTATATCTCTCTGCTGCTACAAGTAAGTTTTGCCACATCAATTTGTTTCCCTTGCCATCATGATCGTCAAGATCTTTATCCTCTTGCTGTCCTGTTCCTGTCTCCTCCATTGCCTCATCATCTTCCTGTCCTCCTTTTAGTACCCTGTTCACTGAATCGGTGTATATGAATTTGAGCATGGCCTTGAACACTTTAGCTTCCATGTCGTCAACGTGAATGATGCTTGACGTCTTGCCATCCTTGGAGGATCCAAAAAACTGAGCTCTGAAGACTGTTGATCGGGCCGCGAGCACGCAACGGTGCGCTGCGAACACTTCTCTGCCTACCTCAAACATAACATCTGCTCCGTCCATGCTCCGAAAGAGATCACCAAAGTGCCGGTGAAGGTCGGATGGTGGCACCGACATGAGCGCTGAAGCACCACCGCGTTCTTCGTCCCTGATTGTAGCGTCTCCGCTATTCGCAGGATCGAGTCGGTACGTGCTGATGAACAGACACAACAGTACAACACATAAAGAGCACAAATTTT
>LAPY01000142.1:199630-210831 GCA_000970635.1 Eragrostis tef | reverse complement strand
CGGTGTGACGGCTCGCCGTCGTCGCCGTCGGCCACGAGGAGCTGGATGCGGTACTCGACCCATGCGCGGCGTCGGCAACGATGGTGGAGGCTGAGGATAGCAGCGACGACGACTAACCGGCCCTCGACGACGACATGCCGCGCCTCGTTCGCTTAGCGACCTAGCTAGATTGTCGTCTAGCCGGCTAGTCCTGACTCCTGACCCAACGCCCAACGGAGATACATACGTACCCTGCCTCTCCTCCAGCACCGTGCACGCTCAGGATTGACGGGTATAAGGAGACCGTGTCTGTGCGTCGTTCCATGTCTGCGTCCGACGCGATCGAGCTGAGGTTTCCTTGTCTCCGATGACGTTACGTAACGTACTTGATCGGCAGAGTTTACGTTTCCTGCTTCTTTCTGTACACCAGGACCAGATTGATCGATCGATACGGGGGCTCTGTGTTTTTGGAATCAATACACATATGTATAGCCAGGAAGTATTGGTTAATTCTAAATGTTGGGGATTTGTCCCGAGAAGATCACCCCCGCCTCTCATTTCAGCAGGCCAGGGCTTCAAATCGCTCATTTTCCGTTGTCAAGGCTTGGTTTTTCGTGACGCCATGTTCCCGGTGCCTGCTTCTCAGTCTATCAATTGGCTCTGATAATTTTACCTCTGATTTTTTTGACACGTGCGCTGGTCAAAAAAATCGGGAGGAGGTCTCTAAGGACATGAGAACATGCGGTAATGAAGTCTTCACACCTTCGTCCGAGAATGGGGACTTGGACCACAACAATGTCAATCTCGGACTCCCCCTTACCCCCCTCGCCTGAGAAGACGATACCAAGAAAGCTTTCGGTCAACAATGATTGAAAACGGCCGACGACCGAAAACCACAAGGGCCTTAGCAATCTAAAAAGCAAAGGACCGAGAAGGATGTGGGGTCACTAGAGCATTCTTGGGGCCCCAATGTCAGTGACAAAGGCTAGTCAAGTATAGGGTGTCAGTCAATTATCGGATCATAATACTCCTCAGACATTTTTTATGGTACATGCTTGGAATTTAGTTGGTAATTGAGGGTATTATGGTATAATGTAAAATGCCCACGGGCTACCCTATAAATACATCTTCTCTACCACAGAGAAGGAAAAGACATGCGATATATACCAAGGTGCAAAAAATATGAGCTCCACTCAAAAAATTTCATGATTATCACTTTGAGAAATTTTATCTTACTTGGTCCAGAAACATGCACCAGTTTGAAGAGAACCTGTGATGACCTAACCGTATTCTAATTTAAAGTTGGAACTTCTTACATCGAAGTCAAACTGACACAATATGCAATTTGCAAAAATAAAAATATCTGACTCAATATGACAAAGCTCCTGAATGATATAGCTAGGCAGTTTTCTTAACTCCAAGTGACAGAGACTGATGTCCTAAGCGTATTCTAATTTTAAAAATAGGAACTTTCTTGCATAAAACAAAGACTGACTCACTATGACAAAGTTCATGAATGATTCTTAACCTTTCTTTCAATTCAACTTGTAGCAAACATGTATGTGACATTTTGGAATAAATCAATAGAGGGCTTGCAGGTGCAGTATACATGGGCATAAGCTATGCTAGTAAAACACTAGGTATCACGAAACCAAATTGCCAAGCATGGCCATCAACTCTCTCATAACGGAGGGACAGCTTGTGCTTAGATGCTCAAAATCATTACTCGCCACAGCAGCCTTCAGATTTGCCGAGGAGCTGAAAAAATGAAAGCATGCCTTCTTCAGCCCAAGACAATTGTGCTGATCAGCAAGCGCCAAGATGCTCCCCACCGTGCCAACATTAATATACTTGCATAGTTTTTCTTCACATATCTGTTTGAGCCTCTCCAAGTTGTACCTGTCTGCCGCCACGAGAAGATGCTGAGCCATGACATCTTCCTCGTCCTGATCTTGAGCTTCCTTTTTCACTTCCGGAAACACGTCAGTGTAGATGAAACGTAGTAAAGATTTGAACACCCCAGCCTCCATGTCATCTATCTGCACAACGCAACCGGTTTCGCCCTCTTTCATTACGCCAAAGAGCTCTGCACTGAAGACGGGTGACCTCGCCGCAAGAACGCATCGGTGTCCAGCAAACATCTGGCCGCCGACGTTGAAAACCACGTCAGCTCCCTTTTCTGAAGAAAGGAGATCGCCAAGGTGGTGATGCAGGTCAGATGGGGGCACGGAGACAAATGCCGGTGTTATGTCCTCCTCCAGCGCCTGTTCCTCCACTCGGAGCTCGTCGATGACGACCACGTCGCACCGGATAGCCAAAGAATCATCCTTAATATGCGCTGATTTCTCCAAGTATTCTCTCTTAATGAACTTCTGGTAACCCCAACTATTCTGGTTCCCAAAACTATGCACTTCTCCCAATATCAGCGAGTGCTCAGCCACGTGGTCGATGAAACGGAACTGGAATTGCGCCTTCACAGGACTGTGACGCTGTCGGCTAGGCAAAGGTAAAGGGAGATGTAATCAGCGAACTCCGATTTCTTCCCGTTGGGGTGGTAGCTGATGAACCAGCGGTGGCCGCCAACGGTGAACGGGAGGGACTTGAGGCTCTCGCCGGTCGGGGTACCCTTGGTGCGGGAGTAGCCGTTGACCCTGAAGACATGGTACCCGCTAGCCGTGTCGGCGATGATGGCCGAGGCGGACCGCGACCTCTTGCGGCTGCCTGCGGTGGACGACATGGCGGACCTAGCTAGTCGATCGAGGAAATCTCCACCCCTCTCGCGTGTGGGTTTTGTTTCGTGTTAGACAGGTTCCGTGTAGGGATCTGCGAGATCCTATACGGAACGCGTGGGGGAGGGGAATACGGGACCAAAAAGAGGAATACGCTCCGCCGCTGTCTCTGGGCCGCATTGCCAATTGGGCCCATAAATTATGAGGTTAATCAAAGAAAAAAAATACCTATCACTGTAATTATAAAATGAATTATTCAAAATACCATTATACCTCTAATGAATGCAAACTTAGCCTGGTGGATATCAACCTCCCAGTCAGGAGCGACGAGATCGCCAAACTAGACGCAATCTCTACTACTACTTATAGTACTTACTACTACTTAAAAAGGCTAATCAAAGTGACATGTCTGTCTAATCTTTGGGTTGCCGAGGTAGTCTCGTCAGATTCGTAGTTTCGTCGTTCGGTCTGCCCGTACTGTAACCCGACCGACTTCGTCACCGAAACGCACACCCGACTGAAGTCATCTTTTTTGAGGAGGCGTTTCCCCGCAAATCCACCAGGCACCATTGTAGAGATAGCGTATTCCCGGAAACCGGCACATGAGAGTGCCAATTTCATTTATTAAAGGAGGATCACTTCAAAAATAGAGCACGAATATTTTCTTCGTGACAAGAGCGCTCACCTGATACACTTCCAAATTAAAAAAGATCTGCCACGAAGATTTTTCCTCTCTATTAATGAATGCTCCATAATACTAGGCGTTGCTCACGTCAAAATCTAATTCCTCTTGCTCTAGTTCATCCTCCCTCTCGCACAGTCCATTGATTTGAGGAACAAATTCAGATCCAATATGAGGAGGAGCCGTCAAGGTGGCTTGGTGTACGTGATGTTCATCTTGCTGGTTGCAGTTTTTGGATGCCTGCCATTGCCTTGTAAGTTGTAAGTATGCATCACCATCTTATCTCTGGGCCATCAAGTTTATCACCAATACATATGGATAAATCTGCTGATGGACAAATTATTCCAATAGGTTGTCCCGCGCCACTCAAGGTTGGAGGTAGAAGAAGCTATCAAAACATTCGTACCATCGCAAGTTCAAACGCTACTGCAGTCAACAACACATCGATAGATGAGAGCAACATCAGCATAACATATATTTTGTACTGAGTTTACATGTGAGAAGAGGCCATGCTACTGCTGCGAGATACAAAAGCACAAGAGTCGTTGTTACTTCAAGAGGGAAGCGTGCGAGGCTATCTGCCCGGCGTGCAATCCTAAATGCCCACCGGAAACAATGGAAGGTCAGCAATCACTTGCAATAGCAAATGCCGACTTACAAAGATAAGAGGTGGCATATACTGATGCAAACTATATAAACAATAATATGCGATTTTTATACACATGTTCAGTATTGAGAGAATATCTATACCTACGAGGCTATGATAACATGAGGAAGTAATTTTGGTTCACCTGTTAACGCAGAAAAGTCGTTTCCTTGCAGCGATGTTACTCTCTTTCATGGCGTCTTTTCAGTTGATCTGCTGTTTCATTCTGTGTCACAAAGTGACCACGTCACAGAACGCTTTGTTTATACATATGTATAGTACTGACTACCGAGTGCATTTAGGTGAGGCTGAGTTTGCCTTGCTTTTCATTGTCCAAGACAAGATCGCAGCCTGAAATTCTATTGTTTTATTTATGGACCAGACCAAGTTTTCATATGAGATGCAGCAAACCATAGTAGTAGCAGGCCAACACCAACAATGTTGTAAGTCTGATAGTTTTGGAACATAAACAAAAATTAAAACCTGTCAACATTCAGGGAAGCTGCTGCCTCACTGCCCTAACTTGGAGCGTAGCTCAACTTCGTTGTGACATTAAAGCTGTTTGATATCCAAGTATGCCCCGGATTAAGAATGAGAGAAGCAATGAACTTACACAAGGGCCTAGGACAAGACTCGGTCCTGGAGGCGGAAATATTGCCAAAGAACTGTGTTTCACAACCTGTTTCGACCAGTCTCTTGACGTGTTACAACCTTACATGCTAGGAATTAATGCTTTACTCTTACTCTTATCCCCCCCCTAAGCGTGAAATGTGCTTCCAACTTCACCTACTTGCATGGGAGATTGGACAGAATATGTTCATCATGGCATCAATACCATGCCCGTGCCTATATAACAGATAGCTAGACCCGGTAACATAAGCCAGTGTTACCATAACACACTCACGCGGGCCAAAACCAACAATTCTCACGGTCTGGGCATTTTGGTAACACAAACTGGATAATTTCAGAATCAGGAAAGATATATTCAGAGAAGCTACTGCCTAACTCCTCAGAGCCAATTTCCCAAAGGCAAAGCTCAAACTTACCTCAATTCAATAATATTTCCTATAACAAAAAGTTCAATAATTGTGACATGAAAGTATGCAAATAAAAAATACCATTTGTGGTCTCGAAGATTAAAAAATGGCCATGGAAATAAGGTGTCTACATAACCCATAAAAAATATAAGATGTGCACATAACTGTTGAGACAAATAAGATTAATGCAAAAGTTTTCTTGAACTTTAACTTTTGGGCATTATTGACAACTTACAGGATAAATGGAGATGCACTGAATTGGCACAGCAAACAATTTGACAACAAACAGTGTCTGGAACTACACTGGAGATGAACTAAGAGGTACTGCTGACTATACCATCAGAACTAATAAAATTGATATTTTACACACCAAATTATTGTTAATAATTGTAATGTTTATTTCTGGTGAAGTGAAACAATCAGAAATGTGATATGGAGGTATGTCCTGAGTTAACAGTTTAGAGACTAGGAACTGTCTAGGTGACGTCAAAACTATTTGGTAACTAACTACTGCAGTAAGAGGTGCATAAGAAGTGCCTGTCAAGAGAAGACATTAAGTTAAAACTTGAGAGTTGAAGTGCAGAAAACAGGAAGTACCATGTTCTGAAACTAGCTGCCTGATTATATTAGGCCATGAAGCATCAACAACCAACACTGATATAAAACTGAGCATTACGAAACTAAGCTGCGAGCATGGCAATCAACTCTTCCATAACAGAGGGGCAGCTTCTGCTTAGATGCTTGAAGCCATCACCAGCCATGACTGCCCTCAAATTTGTTTGAGAGCTGAGAAAATCAAAGCACGCCTTCTTCAGTCCTTGGCAGTGGTGCTGGTCAGCTAGTGCTAGGATGGTCGCCACGGTGCCCACATCTATGTACTTGCACAGCTTGTCTTCGCAAACCAACTTGAGTCTCTCTATGTTGTACTTGTCTGCTGCGACAAGCAAGTGCTGGGACATGACATCTTCTTCATCTTCTTTCTTCATCTCCGGCAACGAGTCGGTGTACATGAAGTAGAGCAAAGCCTTGAAGACCTGAGCCTCCATGTCGTCTATGCGGACGACACCCATCGTGTCACTCTCCTTCATTGCGCCATAGAGCTCAGCATTGAACACCTGTGATCGGGATGCAAGCACGCACCGGTGCGCTGTGAATGTCTCGCCGCCCACATCAAAAATCACATCGGCACCCTTCTCGGTCTGAAGGAGATCACCAAGGTGCTGATGCAGGTTGGATGGGGGCACAGAGACAAAGGTCTTCCGAGTGGGCGGATAGGCTGTATCCTCTGTGCGAAACTCATTGATGACGACAATGTCACACCTGACGGGGAAGGAATCGTCCTTGAGATGATTGGATGCCTCGAATTTTGTTCTTTTGATGAAACCCGGGCGGCCCCAACCAGTGGAGTCATGGCAGGTGTTCACTTTGGCCGATGTCAAAGAGGGCGGAGCAAGGACGAATCGGAACTCATGCTGTGCTCTGACCTCCTTGGCGGCACTTTCGTCAAGGGCCAGGAAAAGGGATATGTAATCTGCGTACTCCGAGGTGTCTCCGTTGGGGAAGGAGCGGATGCACCAGCGATGGCCGCCCACGGTGAACGGACGGGACACGAGGCGCTCTCAGGTGGGAAGGCCCTTGGTACGGGAGTACCCCTCGATCTTGACTCTTGAGGATGTGGTAACCGCTCGCGGTGTCGGCGATGATGGCGGAGGCAGACCGCGACGGCTTGCCGGCGGGAGACATGTCAGATGGTCTATTCTACTGGGAAAGGGGAAGACTTCCTCGCTGCTGGCCGAGGAATGTGGGGCGACCGGAAGTGGACGCAGGGTTGGTTGGGCACTCACAAGTAGTACTACTCACAAGGATCGAGTCGCGGCTTGCTCGAGTTCTCTGGCCTGGAAGAAGGCTCGGGCCCTGCCACTGATGGGCCGTCACAGCAAAATTTGCTTGCTGGGCTTTGCCAAGTACTGCAAAATTCGGAAGAACACGATGGACCTGCTGTCACCTGCAGTATATTTTCCATGATATTAGGGAAGGAGGGAACTAGCAGACCTAGGTAGAAAATCGTAATTGGCTCAAAAAAAATTTAGAAAATCATACAAAGTGATTTGCAAATAAAAAATATTTTCCCTAGCGCCACAGATATGCGATAAATGCTTTTGCATCTCCTTATCGATCCAATGAGTACACATCAAGCTAGCACTCCATGGGTTAACATGTGGCCAAGCAACGGAACATCAACAGAGAGCCACAGACAACATATAGATTTTTGCATCTTCTTGACATGGAGACAGAATCACTTACAATGCTTATCCAGATGGAGATTGAAAATAACCATGCCATTCCTAATTAACTGGATGCACCGGAGTGATGAATGACTCCTGGTGCCTTGCGTGTCCGGTGTCCTTAGAGCTTAGGATGGATGTAGTCATGTACCACATAGCACAAATCTAGGAGACGGAGAGAACAACCATTGCCTACAGAATTCAAAGACAAAAGGAAATGCTAGTATAAGCCAACAAGCATTGCAAGGTCACCGGGCATCACACAACTAAGGTGGCAGCCTGGCAATCAACTCCTCCATCCGAAGCATTCTATGCAAGATCAGGCAATAGCCACAGATGCTTAATTATATCACCAGAGTTATGATAATCCTGCGTCTTCCTAAGTTCTTTTGTCAATAATAACTTGTTTACATCGTATGCTTGTGTCCAAGTACGAGAGAAAGGAAGAAGAAAACACTTAGTACAGTTCTAGTGAAGATACGAGGTAACATCAAAATATATGATTCAAATCATTGCATTTGTATATATTGAAAGGTAGAGGAGTAACGAGCTTAGTACTGTCCAAATTCCAAACAGTGCGAAGAGCAAACCTTACATCGCATTAGAAGATGCTCTCTAAACACACCACTTTGCTATTTCGGTGTCTTGATGCTTAAGATGGATGTGGACGTGATGACAACATATTTGTAGAAAACAGAAACAAGCATTCAGCATGGTGATTGATCACACAAATAAACAGAATAGAGCCAATCACCATTTGTAAAGCATCGCCTAATTAATATGGCAGCCCCTCACAAGAAGGCAATTATGAACATCCAAATCACTGTAATTCAATTAGCATTCTTATCTGATAAGAAAGTTAAGGTCCTTAATGAATTGGTATAAGTACAGAGATCAACTTCGCAAACATAACTATGGTGGCAGCCTGGCAATCAGCCCCTTCATCTGGAGCATGCGTCTCAAGGAATAACCAGTCCCTTCATCTGGAGCAATAGCCAGTGATTCCTAATGAACAATCAGATGCGCTTAGAGCATTTATCAGGAGAGTTGTGTGATAACACAATGTCTTCCTATGTTTTCTTCAATCCCAACTTATTACAAATGTATGCGTATCAGGCCAAATAAAGAACGGAAATATGCAGGCACATCGAGCAATATGATAGCATTCATCTGCTAACTAATAGGAGGTGTGCAGAAGCAACGAACTAGATAGCTCGGTACAAAGGCATACCAAATATTGCAACTCCTTAACAGAGGAAATGCCAATAGACATAAAAGTCATTATTGATAAATTAGTGGAGTTTTAGAGGCAGAATCAACCAGCAAATCAGGCTCTACATATCTACAAGTGTTTGCGTCTCCTAATGATGATGTAGGCATAATACATAATACCATATTCGTGGAAAATAGAAAAAACAATTGCTAAAACAACAGGACGCTCTAGTAAGAGAATAAAAAGTGGAAATCAGCTCCTTCACCCAAAGGATTGAAACGGGACAGGGATGCCAAGTGAAGATTCGATCAACATAGCTACATAATCAAGTGAGAGTGCTTCTGTCCTTTGTACTACGCTTAGCAAAGAGACTAATTCTTCTTGTCATTCCATTTTTCCCAGATAAGTCCCAAATAAGTATATGCCTAGAAACGGTGCAGGAACTACTAATGCTAAGATAAATTAATGAAAGGCGTATGAATCAGGAACTACCAGCATTGCAATTAGGTGTTCTGAATGAGGGACTCGATGATCTAAACTGTCACTGACCATGAGTTGCGACGACTAGCTAGCTTGTCCGAACGACAACAGTAGGAAAACGGATGGGAGTATGCAGAGTACTGCAAGATCCCTGAGCATCACCCAACTCAGCTCGCAGACTGGGAATTGCTGCTCCATCGGAAGCATTATACGGAAAAGCAATAAGCACAGATGCCAATAACTTCTACCATCAAGATTATGATAACCCGACGTCTTCCTAAGTTTCCATCCATCCTAACTTGTTTAAATTGTACAGTTCTGTTAACAAGTATATCAGGTAAAAGAAATTAGCAAGATCCCTAGCTACTGATGAATCAGAGATGCAACAAATAGAGACTAAATGCGTATACTTCACTATGTCAGTGCCTTGTGCATGATATGATGGATGTTGAAATATATATAAATGGTGACATCATTTGTAGTAAACAGGAACAGCAATTGCTAAGACAGCACGGGAAGATGGCACAAGAAAATAAAATAGCACCAAGACAACCACAGCTAACTGCTGAAGGATCCCACAACTAAGGTGGCACCTCACAAAGTGGAAATAATTATGGTGTCCAAAGAATTCTGTGCAAGGAAAATCAAGAGATGCCAACTGGCGATTCAGTTAGCATTATTATCTGATAACAAAGTTGAGGTCCTTAATCAAGCTGAAAAATAATAGAGATGAACTTAACAAACATAACTATGGTTGCAGCCTGGCAATCAGCCCCATCATCTGGAACATGCTTCTCAAGGAATAAGCAATAGACAGTGATGCCAAATGAAGATACAACTAGATACACTTAGAACATTTATCAGGGGAGTTGTATAACTCAATGTCTTTCCTGTGTTTTCTTCAATCCCAACTTGCTTACATTGTATGCAAGTATCAGGACTAAAGAAAGGAAATATGCAGGTACATCAAGCTATATGATAACACAATCGTTTTTATCTGCTCATGAGTGCAGTGGAAAAGCAATGAACTAGATAACATAGAAACAAAGGCATACCAAATACTGCAACTCCTTAACCGAGGCAATGCCAGCTGACATAAATGTCATCATTGATAAATTAGTGGAGTATTAGAGGCAGAATCATGAACCAGCAAATCAGCACTACATATCTGCATGAGATTACTTCCACTAAAACAACATGATCCACCAGTAAAGAGAACAACGACAAGCCAACAACAATTCCTAATTAGGGCTAAGGTTTCACCCAACTTATATTTCAGCATTCCAAAGTGGAAATCTGCTTCGTCATCCAAAAGAATCAGCCAAGTGAAGATTCGATCAGCATAGATACATATATATATAGGCAGAGTCATACAAGTGCAGATGTCTATGAGACTATATACTTCTGTCTTTTGTACTACGCTTAGCAAAGAGACACATTCTTCATGTCATTCAATTTACCCAGATAACTACCAAATAACATAAGCCCAGAAACGATGCAGGAACCACCAATGCTAAGAAAAAATAATGGAAGGCATATGAACCATGAACTGCCAGCATTTGCAATTAGGTGTTCAGAACCAGGGACTCCTCACACATAGATGCTTGAAACCATCACTGGCTACGAGAGTGGCGACGACTGCCCTCAGCTGATCTAAGCACCGAGAAAATCCAGACACGCCTTCTTCAGGCCATCGCAGTGGTGCTGCTCAGCTAGCGCAAGAATGTTCTGCACCGTGCTGATGTCAATGCGCTTGGACAGCTTGTCCTCGCAGATCAACCTGAGCCACTGCAAGTCATACCTGTCCGCCGCAACGAGCAGGTGCTGGTACATGACGTCCTCGTCTTCCTTCTTCGTCTCGGGCACCGATTCCGTGTACACGTAGCAGAGCAGCGCCTTGAACACCGGCGCCTCCATGTCGTCCACCCGGATGACCGCAGCTGCGCCGCTCTCCTTCATCGGGCCGTAGAGCTCCGCGCTGAAGACCGGCGACCGGGCCGCGAGCACGCACCGGTGCGCGGCGAACGTCTCACCCCCGACGTCGAACACCACGTCGGCGCCCCGCCCGTCCCGGAGGAGGTCGCCGAGGTGCCTCTGCATCTCGGGAGGGGGCACGGCGACCGACGCAGCCGAGGGCGCCCCCGCCTTCC